>JAOWBL010001978.1:0-14382 GCA_028564865.1 Zenarchopterus dispar
GTGTGTGTGTGTGTGTGTGTGTGTGTGTGTGTGTGTGTGTGTGTGTGTGTGTGTGTGTGTGTGTGTGTGTATAAAAGCACAGCCTGAATATTGGGTCATATTGTGGATAAATTACATTTTTCTCAGTGATCACAAATACAAATATGGTTTTAAATGATTAATGAAATAGTTTATCAGTTATTACCATAATTAAGAAATAATTGAATACAATTCGTAATTTATTGACAACAATAACCGTTGATGAGTGACAAAAAATTAGCATATTTACAATTAATATGTAAATAATCAAAAAATGTTTCTGAACTAAACTCAAATCCTGCACTTCTCATGTCTTCACAGCCTTTGACCCATGTCACATGTCAGGAGTGCATCGATGAAAACATGCAAATGGAGTCAGTCATTCATGACGCTCTGCAAACCTCCTGATGTCCCCCCTTCCTCCCCACTTACATTTGCTCACTTAATCCGTCCCCCTCCAACTGTGGGCCATGTGGCAGTTAGTGTATGTTCATTTCTCATTTTGCCAGATCAGGCTGATGACTCATCCACAGCCACCCTCCCTCCTCCCTCCCTGTGTGAGTGTGTGTGTGTGGGTGGGTGTGGGTGTGTGTGTGTATGTGTGGGTGTGTTTATGTGGGTGTGGGTGGGTGTGGGTGTGTATGTATGTGGGTGTGTGTGTATGTGTGGGCGTGTGTACGTGGGTGTGGGTGAGTGTGATGTCTTGGGTCACACAGAGCCTGTCAGCTGAGACACAAACAGTAAACAGCCCCAAAGAAGCCTTTCAAGTGGAAGTGTAGATAAAAACATTAATTGAGTGGGTTCTTTAAGTGTATCAGCTTCGTTGGACACCTTAACGTTGCGCTGCAGATGTTGGAAGTGTGATGGTGTTTCAATAGTGACTACCTCTTGTAATTGTCGTCTTATTATGAATGGGTGCGGTCCTCATGAATTTCTAAAGCATGTGTAGACACGGGTGGAGACTGGTTTGGATTTTTATGTTTCCGAGTGCCATACTTGTTGATGTTTTTTTCTTCTTCTTTCATTTGCTGTGATAAATAAATTCACAACTGGAAAAACCGTAATTCAAAACCATTTTACTTTGATTTCATACATTATTATAACTGTAGCCTTTTTAAATATATGCAATATTTGCATGTTTATATGACATTAGGATTCGTGTTTGTACTTTTATTGCCGTGTCCTTTTTAAGATACCTTCTAAGTAATAAATGCTGATAAATAATTAACCAGGAAGGCTGAGTGTACACTTAAAATATAGTACTGAAACATCATATGTGATTTCCTTTTTTTTTTAAGTTACACAGTTTGTGTGAGTGTTTTCACTCAGTTTATTTAGGGATTGTATTGACCCGCAAAGAGAAAAATGAACTGTCCAATTCAGTAGGATTTCACATGTGAGACAGTAATTATACCTCTGCAATCAGAAACAAAGCCAGTAGCATTAATGACCTGTTTTACAGAGACATAATGATATTTAAACTTTTTTTGATTATATGTAAAAAAAAAAAACCCACACAATGTAATATTTTAAAAAACATGAAAAGAAAATTATCTTAACTGACAATTAATTAATTACTTCGATGAATTATTTCTACATACATTTCAGAGGTGTTAAAACCAGGCAGTTTCTCAGTAATTATACTTTCATGCTGAACAAAAGGTAAAGATACAACATTTCTGACAATAAAACAACATGCAGTATTTTATACCAAACAAACAAGTGAATTCATGAAGGTTATTAATTCATCTGCCGTTGACATATCCAGTTCCAAGAATAACACATGAGCGTTTTCAAACAGCTTAATTATGCCTTAAGGAATTATTAGTTGACTGTCACAAGAGCGCCACAAGTACCGTGGCAACAAGACAAACCTCATTACCCATACAACTGACAACGGCAGTTATTGTTATGATACAGTCATGTTACACTCTTCAAATGTGTGTGTCAGCACAACCCAAGTGAAACTTACATGAAGCGCAGCTCTGACTCTCTTCGCACCAGGACTTCCCGCAGGCGCTGGATGCGAGCCATCTCCACCTCGATCTCCTCAGGAGACATGGTGCTCTCTGCCATGGACACATCTGAGTGACCTGAGAGGCAGGCAGCGAGGGAGGGAAAGCACAGTAACAACGCAATAATGAAGCTAAAGAAGAAGGAAAGGGAACAGGAAACCGACAGTAAGGTGCAGAAGTATTTGGACTACGACAGAACTTTTACGATTCTGATTTTATACACCGCCACGTTGTATTTAGAATACAACAATAAAGGTGTGATCAAAACGTAGACTGCCATAGAAATATTTAATTTACCAAGCAGGAATTACAGCCATTTCAAGCAAAGTACCTCCATTTTCAGGGTCTCAACGGTATTTGGACAAAGTGAGTTTCTGGGCATGCTTTGGGTTGAAAATCTGGGTTCAAATCAGGTGACAGATTATGAAGACTGTCGTCCTTTGTCTTCTAAGAGTCTTGAGTTTCTTTCACAGTATGTTTATGGCCATTATTCATCTGCACTGTCACAGCAAAGAAAGAAATATGAACAAGACACCGCTGCACTCGTTCCCTTGGCAGCCATAGACTCACATACCAGAACCAAGCACCTACGAACTAACTTCCAGGTTGAGTCTTAAGTGGAACCAAGAAAAGTTGCACTTCCTTGACTGGCCTCTAAAAGTGAGTTCACCTCCTTTGACTGCAGTGTTAAAATACCCAGCTGTGTAGCAAAAAGAAATATATTTACAGCCTGGTTTAAAAAACCATTTTGGTCTGTATTATTTGATTTCATGTTCATGACAACTCTGAGTGGGGTGAATACCCCTCATCACTCCCTCATCAGTCATGGTCATGCTGTGAAGCGAAGTGAAATATTTGGCGGTTAATACTAGCTAATATTGGCTAAACACGCTGTAAATGTTTTGGTTTTGCCACAGAAACAACACCTGACACCAGGTGTTTCACTGTAAACATCTGCAGGCAGCTATGCAGCCACTTCAGGGGGAAGGAACTGGCAGCCACAGCTAACTTTGATTGACATACGGGGGAAGTTCACGTCTGCTTCCTGGATAACAAAGCGGTGTGAAGTACGAGGAAAAAGAGGCTTAAAAACTACTCTTCAGAGAACCATGTGGCTGATCCTCCTTCTGTTGTATTTACAGTTTATGGCCGTAACACTGCCTCCCCCATGTTTGACACATGATCTCGTAAGCTTTGTCTCATGAACTGTCCTTTTACTTCTCCCGACATTTCTCTTCCCATCATTTTAATACAAGTTTATCTCGGTTTCATCTGTCCAAAGCATCTGACTCCAGAACATAGGAGGCTTTTTTTTTTAGATGTTTTCTGGCAAAGTCTAATTTGGCTTTCTTCTTCTTAAATGTTACCAGCACTTTGTTTGCTTTGTATTTACCTTTAGGTAGACATCCCTTGATTGTAGATTTTGACAAGGACTCGTCTACCTTCTCGAGTTCTGCCCATGTTGTGAGGGGGTTTTTCTTCACAAAGGAAAGTGCTCACCAATCTTTTCCTCTCCTTTTTTTTTTCAAGAACGTACCGAACTGCAGATTTGGCCACACCCAAGGTTTCTGCTGTCTCTCTTATAGATTTATGTTGGGTTTTTTTTACCCTAATGATGGCCTCCTTCACTTGCACTGAGATCTCCTTGGATTTCACATTGGTAGTGGGAGTGAAAAAGCAGTCAAAATGCCAGTGATTACCTGATATCTACTCCAGAAATTTTATCTGCTTCATTTGTCTTGAAACAACAGAGGAAATGCATTATACACAGCCAAAGTCAGTTGTCCAAATACTTTTGAGTCCTTGAGAATGGAAGTACTTTGCCAACAATGGATGTAGTTCCTAAATGGCAAATGCCACATTTCTGTGAAACCTCTTAAATTTAAACTGAAACTCTACACTTTTAAACACATCTTCATTTTATTTCTATGTCAAATCCATCATGTTGGTGCATAAAGGAAAAAGAATTAAAACTCTGTCATTGTCCAAATGGTTCTGGATCTGCGTGTAATGACCAGCAGATACAATGCAGCTCTGCTTTGACTGTTGCATAGTTTACTTGCACTCACTTCACATTACAAGACCCCACTGACACAACAGCCATCTAAAACACACCAAGCATGTTCCTGGTTCAAAAGTAGGCGTGTTTCTGCGTGGAGTTGCCATATTCTCTGCTTGGGGTAGCTTTTCTTCCTTCCACAGTACAAAAACATGAGTGTCAGGTTAATGAGTGACTCTGATTTGCCTATACAGAGTAAGTGTAAGGGTGTGTGGTGGTTTGTCTCCATGTGGCTCTGTGTTGGACCACGGTGCACCCCTGCCTGTCACCCAAAGGCAGAGGTACACCCTAGTTTTGCTTTTATTTCACTTTGATTATTTTTTCACTGTTAGTATTAGTTTTAGTCTTCGTTTACATTAACAATAATAACTCTGCTATGCATGTGAACTTTTAAAAGACTTCATTTCATTTTGTGACCACTGATCCTACTCACCCTCTACAAAAGAAATGATTCCTCTCTAAGAGACCTACACTTTCTAAACAAAACTATCAACTTCATATACCTGAGTAAACAAACTATTTGCATCTTTTACTGCAAGCAAAAATAAAATTTTCCACAGCGTATGGAGGACCAGCTGGATGTGCTCTCCAGCCTCCTGCACCAGCACAGTCCACAGTCTGCATTTGTGCCACTGTTCATGGATGCTTGCTGAGGAAGGAGCTGACTCACCACAGCAAACAGAAGCCTGCACAGGTTGTTTGTGAGTTGATGATGCTGAATCATCATCCAATGTGTCTGTTGACAGTACATGCTGATGCTAATTGAAGTTGGTATCGTAGAGCTGCAGTGTGTCACAAGATCATTTGCTTTTCCATTCCTTTGCAGTCTGCTCCCTCGCTCAGTCACATATTCATCTTGATTAACACCATCCAGCAATTAATCAGCATTTGACCACTAAATATGGCAGAGTTTGCAATAACAGCCCCCCCTTGTATCAGCAAGCACGGTCTTATACCATTAGAGGAAATGAAGAGTTATCTCTGTGGTTCTCCCCAGACAGGTAACTGCAACGTCTGACACCAAAACTGCTGATCCTCACACGTTTGCATGTGCAAACACTTCACACAAAAAAGATGTGTTTTTTAATTTTACCCCTCTTTCTTTCAAACAATTTCCCCAGGATCATTAAGAGCTTCTGCGTGTCGCCAGACAGCAGACAGATGTCATCAAGTGAATGACATCCAATCCAGACACTACTGACAAACCCTTAAATCACAGCACAAACAAACAAATAAAAACAAATCCCGGAAAGCAAAGAGCCACAACTTGCACTACAAACAGCACCTGCTACTCACGCAGGGAGTGGACTCTTATTTTGTTGGGTTTGTCGGGGGAAGAGAGACTACTGCAATGACTGGATCTGTGACTAAAAATAACCACCGCATTTTACATCTGTGATAAATCTGGAAGTTTCTTCATCCTGCTCCTCCTGACGACCTATCCCTGTTGGAAACACGACGGAGCGAACAAACGTGCTGTCTCCACAAATTCATCACTCATTGGGACTTAAAGATTTCAGAGAGTGTGATGTCAATATAGTGAACTTTTAATTATCATTTAATGGTTATAATTTGCGGTAGGATGCTGAAAGCAGCTGGAGTGAACAGAGGGAATGAAAACAAATACCTAACCATTTATCATGCAAGAAGAGACAGATTAACTTTATCTTGTGTCAGAAATCTTTTTTTTTTTTTTTTTTTTTATTGAAGACATTAGCAGGGTCCTGGGTTATTTCAATGCTTTATGAACTAAAGCACCATCGTTGCAAGCCGACTTTACCAGAGCAAACAAACAGGCAGCAGGGTGAAATAACAGACAGGTTTAATTCAGTGTATTTCTCTGGCTGTCGTGTTGATTTCTAAGCGAACATGACAACCAGAAGAGCAGTCCCACTGAGCCCCAGATGCTGGTCCGTGTCGGCTCTTCCAGCTGCTGCTGAGCCCATTTTCCCAGACGCCTTATGACTCACGCACAATGAAAAACGTCTCCCCACGACTCCAAAAGGTGTGAAATTTATTGACAATTGATAAAAGCTGGCCATGACGAGCTTTCATATTATGTTCAACTATCAGGCGATAGGTCGGATAGGAGATATGTACTGATTCGACCAGAGTGACCCATTAAGGTCCGACTTTATCATGCCTATATATCTAAGTTTGAAAATGCCCTCGGCCTGAAACACATTTCTTTTCTCGAGCCCATTCACAAACCCCTCGATGCCCATAATAACACAGTAATTGTGTGGTATTGGGCCTTTTAGGACCAACAAGGCGCCGATGCTGATCCACGCCGCTTTCACCAGTTCAAGTGCTGACTAAGCTTCCCGAGTGGGAGCCATGTACGGAAATAAACACGACAACAACTGGCTGTTTGTGAGACGGTATCACATCTTGAATCCACGATGCTCCTCACCTTTGTCCGTGGTCCACGCAGTCTCGGACACTGCGCCGTAGCTCTTGAGCGCGCGCTCGGTATCCGAAATTGATTTCTTCATTTCCATGTCGGTGGGGTGCCGAAACCGAGAAGCTCGTTTAAACCTTTGACTTAAAATGTAAACGTTTACCCTGTTTGTCTTTCACCCGGTGACAAGGGACCAGCGACCCGAGATGCTGAGCATCTTTAGCGTTTCAAGCCGTTTTGGATGGAGGATAAACGGAGCATGCGCAGAGCGGGTAGAGACGTGAGGACCTGACGTCACAGAGGATGGTAAAAGCAAAACAAGGCAAGCAGAAGCCCCGCAAAAAGTTTGTTTTATTAATCTAATTTTAAAAATGAATAGCAGAAGGTGATCCTGCCCCTGAGAACTTTTACTTGCCATTTTAACAAAAGTGGAAAAATAAAGGTGTTTGCATTCAGTGGGTGTGATTTCATTAAACAAAATCAGATTAATAGGCCTATTTATTTCAGTGTTTTGTTGCAAATTTGAAAGTAACTATCAAAATTGGTTTATTTCTTTTCTTTTAAAGAGGGTCCAGGATTTTATATGCAGACAATGCAACAAGGTGCACAATAAGCCCATGTCCTTGATGTAAGAGCTGTATTGGCATTTAAATGATTAGTTCATGTCAGTTTATAGTTGGGATGTTTTCATCGAGTTTTCACTATTTGCTGTTTTATTTTGTGACTTTCATCTGTCAGTTGCACTTGTTTATCCTCCTGTGTTTTGTTTTACAATCACACAGCTGTTCCAATCCTGCCCTTCACACCGCTGTGTAATCAATCATCACTCAGTCAGGTAGACATACAGCATATACACTAGCCTCGATACCAGGTTTCAGACATTTTTGTCACATTGTCAGTTCCTTAGCGTTAAGTCAGCTCAGTCCTTTTCTTGTTCGTGAGAACAAGCTTTCTATAAATGATTATTTCAGCTAGAAGATGGTTTATTAGGTAACGCCACTCTGTTCATGCATTTTGTTTCTGAATAAACTCTGAGTAATTTCTAATTAAAACACAAATATGACAAATTTTGGTGCTTATACTTCTCTTGATTTCATATTTTCACCACACTTAGTAAATATCAAGCAATGAATCGCAATATAGTGTTTCCTATTTATTCCACAACACGTTTGTAGTTAGTGCAACATATGCGAGACAAAATCAAATCACTTAAGAATCAAGAGGACCAATATGTTATATGTGAATTTCAATTCCAGTGTACCACATCGGCATACATAGTAAATTTAAAAAAAAAATGCTTCATAAGAAACACTCAGTACTACTATAATTAGGCTACTATACACCTAGGAATAAAACTGAAGTACAAAATGCAGAAACAGTTGTGCTATTAGTAATATTTTTAAAAACTCTTTAAATATAATCCCATAATATTATTTAGTTTAGTGATACAAATCAAACTACAATCACACAGAATCCCATACTTGTAGGCTCTGTACACTTATTGTTCTGAAAACCAAACATAGACATAACTTTCTTAAAATTTTAAAGGAAAACAAATGAGATAAACAGTTTATTGTCTGCCCAGACAAAAAAGAGAAATATGCTGTAAAACATTTCAGTAAGTTGATAAACTCTATAAAAGACCACTTTTGTACTGAGCTGCACACTATTTTATACGTCTGAAAAATGTAGAAGACTGCTCGATGGGAAAAGCTAATAATATATTTAAATTAGAACCAATACAGGCTAGTACTCCTAAAAAGTAACATTTAAAGGATCAAAATGTCCCAGAAATAACCACGTTAAAAGGTTGATAACTAGGTAGAGAGCACTCAACAGCATACCATTAACATAAAACAGCAATAGTAAGGCAGGAATCCAACGTTCAAGAAAACATCAATCATAATTACACAAAGTCAAACAAACATTTAGTTCCTTCAGTAATTATCATGAAAGGCATGATGAATCAAAATCTGGAATTCAAAAATGTCTTTTCAAGTCAAATTTTTGTATTTCATTGTTCTTCTTGAGCGTGAGCATGTGACACAAACAACAACAGTATAAACTGATACTGTCTCTGTGTCACATTATGTTGCGAAAACAGTTTTTCCTATACTGACACAACAAAAACAGAGTGATATCTAAATGTTTTTCATTTTACACAAGCTTTAGAAAGTTAAAAGCGCAGGGTAATCAGTTAGCTACCCCTCCACATAGTGGAAATCTTTGTTAAACATTACAGTATTTCATCTTGATGTAAAACATCCATCATAACTTCTGTTTGAGATAAAGTGCAGAAGCCTTCATAAATTATTATATTGTTATTATAAATTATTATATTATGTTAGCTAAGGTGACACTAACAAGGATATATTCCTTGATTTAAAAATGAAAATACCATTATTCACTATGATATGGAGGGCATGACTGAATATTTTTCCACTCAACTTTGCTCAATTCCTGTTTGAAAAGAGTTTACGCTCCAAATACATTCATGGTGCTGGAGGATATTTCCTGAAAAAGTTTGCAGCATTATGAGGTCCCACATTTTTCTAAATGACCTCATTGAGATTTCAGAAGGTGACCCCGGACAGCACAACATCAGCATTTTGGGCAGGACTAGACATTAGTGCTGTCCACTGAACTCGCTGTGTCCAGTTCAGACTGGTTCCTAACCCTAACCTCCACAAAAGTATATGATTCTGCTAGCGTCTGGGTTTGGATGCAGGAGTTTCCTCCACTTTAGGATTAGAGTCTACTTTCTCTTTGATTGCTTCTGCTTCCTCCTCTTTAGGAGGGAACATCCAGGCAAGAGCAGCACCAGCTGTGCCGTCGCCAGTCTGACGGGAGAAGCACAGGAAGGTGGCCCAGATGAAGGCGCAGCAGCCGGTGAAGGTGGTCCGCACGTACAGAGGCACCAGGGCAAAGTTCAGAAACTGAGAGAAAAAGATAACTCTCATAATATATTACAGGCATACCTCTGCGTGCTGGGTCATAAATGATAAGGAATGAATGATGAATATATAATATATAATAATATGAATGAATAATGAATTATATATAAATAATAAATTATTTGGGTTTCTTATTAAAATAGTTGGAATATCTGTTGGAGCATTTGTTAATTTTTAGTAATAATTCAGAGAGCTTCAATATTTTATGGGTTTTTCTGGCTGATTCAACTGAAGAAAGAAAATCATCATATTTCAAAAAAAAAAAAAAGTTCCTTTTTTAAGCCATCAAAATGAATGGAAATGTTCTAACGTAATGGAGAAGAGAATCTAGTATCAGGTTTATTCAGAGACTCTGAGCTACAGATCTTTGGATCTACAGTACAAGTGGACCTCTGAAGAATAAACATTCCTATGCATAACATGTTAATATTTACCTGCATGAATGGCCAGAACATTAACCCCGTCTGAAAAAAAAAGACAAACAGAGAGAGTACAAAAGTTATTTAGTGACTTTTTTCTGGGAGCATGTGAGTTGGTAAAACTCAGAGCTACGTAAGTGCACCAGGAGACATCGACAAAATCAAACGAGAAGCTGATTGTTTGCATAAGTGTGACTATGTTGGATGTAGGTAGGATGTTGTGTGAAATTTCCTTAAAAACAGTTAATACAATTTGCAAATCTCAAAAACCCATATTTTATTCACATTGTATGATAAAATATGGATTTTAAAATTTTTTGAAAGTAAGACATTTTACCATATGTGAAAAATATAAGCACATTTTGAATTTGATGGTAGCAACATGTCATCAAAAGTACAAAAATAAGCACCTAGAGGAGTAAAACTACAGCCAATGGTCTCCTGATTTCACAAGCATATATGAATTGTTGTTAGAAGAAGAGATCCTACACATTACTAAAAACAGATATTCCTAACTTTTTGAGACCTGTTACTGCTATTAAATTAAAAGTTACCTTAATTTTTTTTTTCAAATGGTAAGTTTCTTTATTTTGAACATCTGATGTGTTTTTATGATCTGTTGTGAATAAAATATAGGTTTTTGAGATTTGTGTATCACTGTGTTCTGTTTTTATTTTCATTTTACAAAGTGTCACAACTTTTCAGGAATTGGAGCTGTACATTTACCATCAGATTTGTACACAAAAGCAGACAGCAGTCTCTTTTCTGATTTGATGTAGACAAATCTGAGTGTCTACAACTATTTTGATTTGTATCCAACTGTCACAACTTATTAAGGTGGTTGAAAAGTGCTAAAAGACAAGAACAGCCCGACTATAGTTCGTGCCACCTTATATGTGTTCAGGAATTTTTCTCTCCAGTCCTCTGTGATGTCTTCTTTTCCCTCCAAGAAACTGACACCTGGATAACACAAAACATTTCACCAATTAATAATTAAGTAATGATAAGTATGAAAACTTTTGAGAATATTGTCAGGATGAGATGGTGAAGAAATAACATTGAGTATGGAAACGAAACACTGATTAATGTGTTTGTTTGTTCGGTCATTGATACCGAAGTAAATTATGTTGTCTTGAAGCGTCCACGTTATTTGTATTAGGTCTATTGATTTTATATCAGAGATGCAGATTAATAACTGCACTCTATTACCAATAACTACGTTTTTAACGACAGAACTTCATTACAAATTGGAATATTTTATGTTTAAGTTTCTTATTTTATCTTTTTAAAACAATGTGGCCTCTGTTGGTTTGTAAGGAGCTACACTAGAAACCTAAGCTAGATGCCGGTGATCTCTGACCACTCAGATGTCACTGACAATAACTGTCATTCATCAACAGCTGATATAACCACATGGGCAAACCTTTGTACTTTCACAATTCTTCTCAGAGCCACATGGGACTGACCCGATCACATTGTCTTTAGTTTTGGAGGCTAGAGCTGTTCAGTTCAATATAATGGTGATTTCTTACATTTTCAGTAGACAAAAACCTATTATACAGTACTTGGTTTAACCTTGATTTTACAGTCCAGGGCATAATTCTGAGCAGCCATCTGGGCCCTTTGTAAATCACTCCCTGGTTTTGCAAAGATTAACGTTTTCTTATCCACAATAATAGTGATAACAAAAAATAATTTACTCTAATTTTCATGTCAGTTCATTATAATACAAGTGTCATTATAGATCAAAAGTGTGTCTGCGGCGTCACGTGTCTCTTCAGTGACCTCTACTGGTCAATTATTGTTACTACACAGAACCGCGATCGACCGCTCTGTACACCAAATAAGGTGGGACCGGAGAAACGTCGGTTCTGATTATAAATCGACTTCTGTAACCTGTTTCGGTGTAATCTTTAACTTCCCTTATGGCTGCCATCACACAAACACTGACCTGTGTAGAAGACGGTGGTGGCCAGGGGCGCCGCCGCCGTCTGGTCCAGGAGCAGCTTTTTCATCACCATCCCGGCAGAGTTCCCGGGAAATCTCCTCTCGAGAAAACGCATCCAAAAGAAATTAAAATTGCCATGGAAACTGAAGGCGACGATGGCCACATTGCGCGTCTGGTTCCAGTCCATTTGGTCCCTCCGAGAGAACCACTGGTGGACGAAGTCTCCTCCGGCGAACAGACAGCCGTACAGCGTGACGTTCGTGACCCACGGATACCGCCGGACATGTTTCAAAAACGCCTGGAGCATAATTTTATCAGGTTCAATCGCTAAAATAAAGATATGAATTGGCTCTAAAGGTTGTTTTACTAATGGTTAGACGAGCGCCTTTCCTATCCGGGTTTACATCAGAAAAAGGAGCACAGCTGCACATTTCTGTCAGCTTATAAACGACTAAATCACTTATTAACCTTGTAGCGGACGTTACTAATCAATATAATTTCAGACAGGGTAACCTACTTGCTTGTCAAACTCGTCCGGCTCTCATATCGGCTTCTCACTTTCGGTCTGTCACCGGCCAGGGTCGACTCCTCCCACCTACATTTCTTCTTACGTCCATTTTTTACGTTTAAAAAAAAAAAAAAAAAAAAGAGAGAGAGAGTATAGAGTTGAAGGGGCGGAGTCTTGAGGAACGGCGCCTCTGTAAAGGTCGAACTAGTCAATCAACCCTTAAGACCAGCAATAAATCAGAAGCTGGGGATGGGAGTGTGTGTGTGTGTGTGTGTGCGTGTGTGTGTGTGTGTGTGGGGGGGTTCTTTTTGTTTTTGATCTGACAGGTAATGAAGACTCAGTGACGACAACATTGTGTCAAAACTCTCCTTAAACCTGAGAAGAAAAAAATTGATATCAGAATTAGCTCTGCAGGCCAAGTGTGTGAACAAAATTCTCCAAATCTAAGCGGATCCATTTCTAGCTCATCTGCATTTTCAAAAGCAAAATTAGCAAATGAAAATAATGAAAACAAACAAAGAAAGTAGCTCACTCCTAAACTTGGTTCATCAACACTCTGGATGCACAATGGAAAAATATAACATATCAAATAAAAACCTCACCAATTTTATTTCTTCTTTTTCTCAAAGAAGATTTCCCCTTTTAAGTTTATTTCGCAACAGGTACAGCATGTTCACAAGTTCCAGCAAATTACACAGAATGATGTAAAACAGGCCAAATAACAAAACTGATGGAAAGGCCATATATTCATTTTCAACAGTTTTAAAATAGACAATAGAGAGGTAAAGTCAAACGTAGTGTTCAATCAAAAATCTCCCGTAAAAGACTGGAACACTCATACATACATGCAGTTTCTAAAACATACACAATCAAACCAAGTGTACAGAAGTAAGTCAAAATATCATGCAACACTCTTCAAGGTGCATTTATACAGAAAAATAAACTATCCATAAAATGTTGACTTTAGTCATTTGTTTTGTTTTGAACCAAGTTTCAAAAGAAATTTCATTTTCATTGTTGTCCATGACTTGTAATTCCTACACGTGGGTCAAGCTATGTGCTTAAGAGTTGCACAGACATTTGTTTGTACATGTTCTGATCCACAAATTATAATAGATTTCCAGAGCATTAGTTCTTAAACCAATTGGTACTTGTGTGAATTTACTGGCCAAAGCCTAAAGGCAAAAGTAAAGAACAATGAGTCTTAAGACTGCAGTCAAAGTCACCAGCTTTTTGAAATCCATCTTCCCATGACTTTACCATGAAGTCCTGTACAGGGAAAATATTTTACTTTTATCTGTGGCATCATGTTTGCTTTCCTAAAAGTCTTATCTTTTTTTTTTGGCACTAAACTAAAAATGTGATTCTCAACTGTACTTGCATTAACTTGCTTTGTAAAAGATAGATTGGACATGCGCTGAGGCAAAAATGTCAACACTTTATGACATAAATTAAAAAACAACTGAAGGTAGTAAAACATTAACCATAGCTCCTGCAAAAACAGCAGGTGTTGTAAGGTGCAGACTTCATATAGTTTCAGATGTCATTTCAAATTACATGTCAGAGGCATGAACAGAATCATTTTCTGTATTCCCCCTGCTTAACAAGCCACAGGAGTCAGGAGACCCGATGTAAGGTTCAATCAAGGGTTGGCTCAACGTTAAGACACAATGATTTTATTATATATATATATTTAAAAAAAGAAGAAGAGTGATTGAAACAGTCACAGTGTGTCAACTGAACTCGGAGGCAAAAGCAGTCAGAAATCACTTTAAGGTTCAATGAGAGAAAGGAGTAGGTCAGGGCTCTTCAACCTCAGTCCTGCACGTTTTAGATGTCTCCTTACATCAACACACCTGATTGAAATGAATGGATCATCATCATGTCATCAAGGTCAGCACAAGTCAGTTGTATCTGGGTGTGTTGAATCAAGGAAACATCTAAAACATGCAGGACAGCAGCCCTCGAGGACAGGACCTGAAGAGTCCTAGAGTAAGGTTTCTGTTACCGCACAAGTCTCTCCCACACCCCACTCTCGGTCCTGCGGTAGAGGTGTGGCT
>JAOWBL010001979.1:0-14381 GCA_028564865.1 Zenarchopterus dispar
GTGTGTGTGTGTGTGTGTGTGTGTGTGTGTGTGTGTGTGTGTGTGTGTGTGTGTGTGTGTGTGTGTGTGCGCGCGCATTTTAGTCTGTGTGTGCATTTTAATTTTACAGCAGATATTTAATCTTACAGCATTTTAATCTTACAGCAGATATTTTCATATGGTGCATTAATGTGAGTTATGTGTCCTTCACCAGTCCTCCTTGACAGTCTGATCTCACATATTTTATGAATATCTGACTTCCTAATTCTGCTTAGGAGGACTAAACCACCAATGTGGAACACAAAAGCACAAGACTGACAAAAGGACAAAGACAGTGATGGGTGCACTCTGTGGTGATCACTATAGTGTTTGTGTGATGTGTCTTCGTGACAAGATGTATTACAGTAGGAGACAGACATGATAGCAAAAGACAAATAGACAAAATAATAGAAAATGTGTGAATGAGCGTTTATGTGAGGGATCATGTGTGTGTGTGAGGGAGAGAGAGGGAGAAAAGGGAATGTGTGTAAGTTTTATACACATTTTGAATGTGTGCGCATACTTACACAAACATACATACAAGTATGTACATTCAATTACAAACATATAGGCAACCAGTTACATTAATATATATATAGATATATATATATATATATATATATATATATATATGGATACGAGCATGTAACCTCCGGCCGGCCCGTCATCCAGGCAGGGAGACCAGCCCAAGAGACACCCACAGCCCCTGGGTTCCCAGGGTTGGATAAGGACCGCGCCACCACCAATCCCACAGTGTTTAATAATGCAGTAAAGTCTCATTTGAGAACCCCAGACACAACATTTGACCCTGTATGCAGAACCATGTTAATCACAGTTAGATATTTAGCTGCAATTTTAAAAATTCTGTCCGTCAGATCATTGACCATATCCTTATGAAAGCAGAGGATTTTGATGTTCTTACCGCACATCCTTTGTACAGCATTTACAGCAGAGTTAACAACAATTAGAGTTTCAGGCCCAGCGTTTAGCTTGCCTGTGCCCTTTTACTTTTTGACACATTTTCATTCCTTGCCTTGCTGCCTTGGGATGGAGAGGGGAGGCATCTTGCTGCTGGTTAGCCCAGGAGTTAGCACCTTTCCAAGCTATTTAGCTTTGGCTGAAACTGTAAATCAGGCTTCAGCTGGATGTAGGCCATGCCCACAGAGTTCTGAAGATTTAAAAAAAAAACTACAAAAAATGTTGCTGTTTCTATAAAAACACTTTAGTCCCAGTGATTTGTGCAGAAGCTATTGCAGGTATGCTCACACAGAAAAAAAAGGGGAAAATCAGAATAAAAATCAATAAATGACACAAAGCAGATGAAGCATCTGTGAGGACAACCAGCTCAACATAGGCCTTCAGATTTTTTTTTTTTAAATCAGCTAATCAGTCTTGTTGGCAGGTAAATTGACATTCCCTATCACAACCAATAGAGTAGAGGGCTTGTACCTCCACCATTTCTTCAGTTACTTGGCTCTTCGCTCAGTGCCACCCAAAATGTGAAGTAAAAAAGAAGAGAAAGTATGAAAAAGTTTTAAAAAGGACTAAAAACAACCTCATGCGACTTAGCTAGTGCAGAAGCTGCTACACGTATCAGGTGCCAACTAAATGTTACTGTTTTGAATTGTTCTGAATTGTTATCAGCTCCTTCACTTCCTTCAGGGGTATGGATGTTGTCATGTCTCTGTCTGTTTTGGAGATGGTTGGATTTTGCTGAGAGGTTCTTTCTTCAGTAGCTCAGTGAGATCTAAAGGGTTTATTGGTATCTTGATCAGAATCAGAAACTTTATTGGATTTTGCTGAGAGGTCCATGTCCATAAATCAGTTATCACATCAGCCTCTGATGTCATGACTGTGTCTTCAAAGTGCTATCTCTCCTCCACTTGTTCAGTTCATTCTTCATGTTCAGACTTTTATATCTGGAACTTCTTTCTTCAGTAGCTCAGTGAGATCTAAAGGGTTTATTGGTATCTTGATCAGAATCAGAAACTTTATTGATCCCCGAAGAGAAATGTTTCTTGTACAGTTGCAATGCTCCAGAAGTACTTAAGAAAAACATGATATTCTTCTACAAAGCTTTTTCAGCTCATAATAACTGCTTTCTCTTTATTTTATGGCTCAGGCTTTGAAAACCATGGGGCCTCCACAACACACACTACAGAAGGTCCATGAAGAAAACATGGATGAAGAACAGCAGATGCTGACTGCTGACCAAGACACAGCAGAGGAGGAGGAAACACCCACAATCCTCTACGAATCCTGTCTGTCACTTGATGCTCACTGTGAGGAGGAGCCTGTTGATGACTTGAATTACTACCGTCCAACAGAAGAGCAGAATGGGCCTGAGGAGGTGGGGCTACATGAAGACAATACTTGTCAATCTGAAAAGGAAGAATGGGATTGTGGGAAGTGTAGTCAAGAAGAGATTCTACAGGAGACAGTGGACAGACTGAAGATGGTTTTGGAAACAGACAGATGGATGTACAGGAGGACAGGTGAGACACAGACAAACAGGTGAGACACAGACAAGTGAAAGAAAGACAGGTGAAACACATGAACAGATGAGATGTGAGAAACAGAAAGGTGAGTTAGATTGTGAATAAAGTTTTGAACTGTGTGCAGGTGAGAGGAAGAGGGTGGAGCTTCTGCAGGCAGCAGAGAAGGTGGGGTACTCTGTACGTTGCTTGGTGGATGCCATGGGAACAAAGTGAGCAGGTGACAGGTGTCCAGGTGACAAAAGATTTTATTCAGGCTTGATTGGAAACAAAAACATCACATAGAAAAAGTATTAAACCACCTGGACCAAAGCTTCAGGTGTGTTTCCATAGAAACATACAGCTGCCAGTCAGCATCCTCTTTAGGATGGTCACTTTTTGTGAACTGCAATGAAACTGTGAACACTTGTTTAAAATGTCTCCATGATTTAAAAAAAGAGAGTGAATTTAACGATGCATAAATTCTTTGTGCAAAAAAATAAGTTACAAATGCAATAACCGTTTTTGTGTTTTCATTTTCATTTTCACACTGTGCGATAAATAACTTATTTCAGATTTTTTTTTAAATGTATAAAAATAATTTTAATTAACTGAAACACTCTAAATTCATTATTGACAAAATGATTTTTTTTTTTTTTTTAAATATGTCTGATGTTTACTCGGAAATTATCAGATAAATGTTTGATTTATACACACGTTTCTTTAGAAGCTATGGCTCTTGGCTTATTTTTGCCCCCACCAGGTCTCCATACTAATATTAACCCAAACCTGTTTCTGTCCATCAATGATCATAATAATGATCTGATCATTAATCATTTGATTTTTGTCCCAACCACACTTCTGTACATGATTATAACTTAGTCCGAGGTCCGCTGTTTTCCCACCATGGATCCAAACCAATCCTCCTGATAATGATTCATTGTCCCGTTGTCACTTCTCGGTCTTAGCAGACCGATCCAGACCGTACAGACCCCACATCTGCTGTGAGTTTTGTGAGCAATCAAATTGGGCAGAATGAAGAGAGAGGCAGAGTCAAGGTAGTATGAGGATTTTAAAATTCAGCATCTGTGATTAAATTTATAACTATGTTTCTGATAAGCTTGATAGTTTACTAGTTGTTTGATAATTTGGTACTTTCAGTTGTAATACAGCTGACCATAAAAGTCAGTGGCGGGGGGCATAGAACCATGGCTGGGGGGGTATGAATGAATGAATGAAAAAAATAAATGCTTGGACATATTATCAGAGGAGCTGCTTGCCAACAGGCAAATGCCTGGGGCCCCAAACCAGAGGAGGGCCCCCGAGAACCAACCAACTTTAAATCGTGACAGAGCACTGACAGTGAGGAGAATTTGCAATGGCAGTGGTCGGTTGGCAGAGAACACCCCAAAGGGACCCCGGATCTACCTCTACTTCTTGCTCCGTCTTATGTAAACAAACCTGATGAGAGTCAATCAAAATGATGAGAAGCTATCTAACTGAGAGTGACAAAATGAAAGAAAAAAAAAGAGGGGAAAAAAAAGCATCAAGTAGTGCAGATAATACATCAGCTAATTTAGCTGAGAGATGCTCAGTCTGACCTGTTAATGTTAAGTAAAAACACCTGCAATCAACTTGTTTACTCAGCAAACAAGGTGAAAATAAATTTTTAAAAACTTGTTCTACAGCTATCAAATCAAAGCTGTGTCCAGGTAAACTTAACTGTCCAGCTAAGAATGCTGAGTTACAGAATTCACTGGCAAGAAATTTAGAGAATGTGCTACTAAGGTGCATGAATGGAAATATTTGCATGTTGTGTGTCAGTGGTGTTCATATTTTATTTACATCTTTTGTTAGCGTCAGATTATTTACTAAATAAGGTACAAGGTTGCTGAATTAGCTGTGAATTTTAATTTTTGCCTTGGGACCCCAGAGACTCTAGACTCGCCCCTGAGTTCATGGCTTTAAACACGGGGGTGAAGGTGTGGGGGGCACTTTTCATCATTAATGTTCCACACTAGAGATATCCACCTGATTAAAGACATGAAGGTGAGACATTTTCATCAGGACCACCAGTATGGGTGTGTCAGATGGTAGCCCGAGGGTGGGAACAGGAAGGAGTTTTCTGGGGGTGAACTGAAGCCAGGGATGATTAGTTCATTTGAACCTTGGCCCTGACCGGATTCATGGTGGGAAAGCAACTAAGGATCTTGTCATTGATGTCAGATGTCGAGGTCTTTTGACTACCTCCTTGTCCTCTTGTAGGCCCACCCCCTCCGTCCTTTGCCCCGACGGGATAGGAGAGAGGCTGTGCATATGGAGCTGGGAAGCTTTCTGCTAGGTCCAATCCATCGCAGGCCCTCTCTTCTGTGCTGCAGGGGTGGAGCTTGGATTGAGGACCTTGTTTTGGAAGTGCCTTGGCGCGTCCTGTCCTCCTGCCCTTGCTCTGATCTACTGCATTGGGCTGGAGCTGGGGCATGAGGCATTGTTCTGCGCCTCCTGAGCTCATGAGTCTGAGTGTCTCTGCTGAGCACAGTGTCACCTTTGGGATTCTGCCCTGGTGTTTGATCTGTGTTCAGGTCTGGACTCAGACTTCGGAACAGCTGACGGACACAAGGTGGTGGCGGACCTGAGGAGGTAGAACCTGGGTGCCTGGTGAGGCCTTTAGGGGAATTCTTCAGGATGCGGTTGGTTCCTGGCTCGTAGAAGTGGACAGGAAGTGGCTTGTATGTTAACTTTAAGCGCTGCAACTGCAGAGGACGCCGCCTCCTCCTGCAGCGCTTGTGGGCAGAGCTATCAGGTGTGGTGGGGGTGGACCCTGAGGGAGAGTGGAGCAGGTAGACCACAGAGGTGCAAGGCTGCACAGGTGAGAGGATGTTGGAGTACAGTGAAGGAAGGTAGCGCCACATCTGCATCTCAGGCGTTGTCTCTGCTGCACTCTGACTGGCTGCAGGGATACTGGAGGGGGAGGCATCTGCAGTCATTTGGACAGCAGGAACAACCAATTGGATGGTCTGAGTGCTGTGACTGACTTTAACCACCTAAAGGGGGCAGAATGGGATGAGAGGTCTGTTCCCCACAGAGAATGCAAAAGCAGTTGTTTGACTCACCTGACACCTAGAAGCCTGTCTGAAACTCCCCCTCTTCCTCCTGCTCCTCACATATGTAGATCTGTTGTCATCCTGCTCTACCAATGGGAGAACACTTGCATCTGGCTCAGCTCCCTGTATCTTCTTTCTGTGTCTCCTCCTGCCATACCTGTGATAACATGGGAAGGTGAACATGTGCTCTACAAATGTTACCTGTAAAGGGGCAACCTGCCTCACCTGGCTAGTGACTCTGAGTCAAAGTAGCATAGGAATGTTTCTCGTCTGAACTGCCGGACTAGTTGGTTCACCTTCTCCTCATCCTCCTGCTCAATCTTGGCCCAGGACTTCCCCCTGAACGACTCTGGGATGAGCTGTGGGACTGGCAGAACATCTTCAATCGGTAGAGTCCAGAACCCCTCCTCTTGCATCGTACCACCTCCTGCTCTGTGCTCACTGTGGAGGGCGCGATCCAGCTGATGAGAGTACACCTTGTTCTCCAGGTCCACCTGAATGTCCATGAGGTGGCTGAGATCCTGACCTTCAGTCTGAGTCATCTGGACAGGTGTCTCAGTCAATGCTCCACCTCCCTGGAGGACAACCTGCAAAGACACGGCTGACATCAGAACCTGTAAAACCATGAATCCCCCTTCAAGGTGACAGGACCAATACCTGAATGGGTATGTCCCACTCTTCACTCTGGGTTTCCATGGAGACAGGAAGGCTGAGATGCAGGCTCTCCAACTCCTCCTGGTGACATGTTATGGAAGTAATACCATGGCAACACATCTGGATCACCTGAGGATCCACAAACACATTTAATGAAACAGCAAAATAAATCACCTGGCTAGAGTGAAATGCCTAATGTCTATTAGAGCAACCTACCCCCCATCTACTGAAATTACCTGTGCCCTCCCTCCTTCATGGCTGTTTGACTCACCTGAAACCACAGACCTGCTTTTTTAAAGTTTTCAAAATGTCCTATTTTGTCCTATTGAACTGTAGCTTTTGCAACCACTGTACCACCCAAATTTACTAGGCGCCAACTTTGTCTATATATGTAGCAAGTATTCAGACCCCTTTAGCAATTTTCTTTTTCAAAAAAGCTTCTGACGACAAATCAAGTGACTTTTTCTGCTTAATTTGAAGGCTCACATCGTTCTCAGTCTTCTTAGTGAGTAGTCCGTGCTGCCTTTGGTCTGTACCACAGAGCTCTGAGCTCAGTCCTCCAACTACAAGTCCTCCAGCTACAAGTCCTCCAGATGTCAGTCCTCAAGCTGTCAATCGTTCAGCAGCAGCTGTCAGCTGCAGTCACAGCAGGAGATGTTCACCTCTGCATGTCCACACTACAAATAAATCATGGATCTGTGAAGCCACCGCTGACTGATTCTGCACTGGCCCAGAGTCAATGAAAGACAATAATAATTAATATATAATTCAGCTCAAATTTAAACTGAAAATCCAAAAATGTATATTAATGAATAAGCAAACAAAAACCTTCCATGACCCATTTCAGTTTGTTTATCATCCTGAGGTTGGATTTGAAGATACAATCATAGACCTGCTAGACAATAGATAGACAATGCTGCTAGACAATGCATAGACAATAGACTGGATTGCAGATACAACACTGATGCTGTTTACAACAAAGCACAGATCACACTTTAATTCTTGAAGAACCTTAGGTCCTTCAGCGTTTTGGAACCATTTGTTGCCAGTGATCCCACTGTCAGCTG
Source organism: Zenarchopterus dispar (assembly GCA_028564865.1). Classification (NCBI taxonomy): domain Eukaryota; kingdom Metazoa; phylum Chordata; class Actinopteri; order Beloniformes; family Zenarchopteridae; genus Zenarchopterus; species Zenarchopterus dispar. The sequence goes on from JAOWBL010001979.1 coordinate 7,315, forward strand.
TGTTGGACCAAAGTTGATCCTAAGTTAAGTCTAACACATTCGTGAAGAATGTGAATGGACATAGAGAAGTACAACAGGAAACACGACTGTCATCTTACACTCTTCGAAATGTCCCATTTTCCTTTAGAGAGATCTGGCACACATTTCAGTGGTATTGTATTGGTTCCTGTGTGTGCTACTTTTAAAGGAAAATGTTTCGTGAATAGAAAACAACACACAAGGTGGGATGAGTGGGACATTTTGGGAATAAGTAGGACACAAGTAGGATCCACACACCAGTGGGAACATCCTTTTTCTGGTGTCTTTCTTGTTTGCACCACCTGATGTTTGTTGTCAGCACTGTGACAAAAAGTGACCCAGTCTGGGATTTTGGAAGGTTAGGGGGACCAGCAGAATGCCATTTTGGGAGGAGTTCAGGAAACTGAAGCGCTATATTTGCAGAGCAGGAATTATATATTTAAACATCCCTGTGGAGCCACACCCGGGGACAAAAACTAAGCCAGTCTGAAACAGGAGCAGCTTTTGTTACACACACAAATTTTAGTCATGCGTTCCCAAAAAGAGAATTTCCAAAAGTCAAAATCTCTACCATCAGTCCTGCTTCATAAAATGACCTGTGTATGATACTTTGCTGCCTTATTTAAGTTGGGAAATTTCACATGCACATGAGGAAAACTTTCTATCACAGCAACCTGCTTCCTGAAGACCCACTTCCTTTCACTAAGTGCAACCTACCTCTTCAATGGTCTGGTCAAGGGGGTCAATGTAGTCTGATGAGAAGGCCTCCTCCTTCTGAGCCTCCCTCTTCTCCCTTTGCCAGCTCAGCCAGGGTTTTGGTCCTGTGGGGTTCCAAGACCAATGTCTTGATGGGTTCTGGGACACGGGATCATGGCAAGAACTCAGTAAGTGTTGGGGTGTGGTACCTCCACCACCGGGGCTCCGAGAAGAAGAGGTTTCACTGGCTTTCCTCCTATTTGTCTTCCTGTGGGCTTTCTTGTGGATGGAAGGTGGAGCCTGACACTGAGTTGCAGGAATGTTTAGGTGAGGAGGGGCATCAGGCTGTGAAAGACATGTACACCCTTCCAGTTCTCTGATTGATGAAGACAGCCTGTCCTGACAGGCCCTTTCTCCTGATTTGCTGTCAGTGCTATACCATTTGTCCCGATTGGCCAGTTTAAAAGACCCATCATCAGAGGTGGGCAGGTGTTTGCGTGTGCAGGGAGATAGGCTGTCGTCATCAGAAAAACTGAATTCATGAAGCTCTGCCCTTGGCAGAGGAAGGGTGAAGACAGAGGGGAGATCAGCGTGGGATGGCCTGAGGAGACATGAAGGTGAGTTCAGATGGACAGGTGTGTTCGTTTCAACATACAAAACACCAGAACACGTGAAACACATGAGTGGAACGTTTACATACCAGTGGCTGCTGTAGTGATGTGGGTATGTTTGTTTGATTTACCTGGGGTAACTGAGTGGGTATATTTGTTTTAGGTGCATGGGTTAACAGTATGGATACATTAGTTTGATGTATCTTGGATAGCGGTATGGATATGTTTGCTTTCTGCACCTAGGGTAGCAGGGTATGTTTGTTTTAAACACCTGGGGTAGCAGTGTGGGTTTTTTTTTTTTTTTTAACATAGCAGGGGCCATGGTGGAGGTGTGGATACGTTTGTTTGATGTACCTGGGGTAGTGGTATGCATATGTTTGCTTTACCTCTATCTGGGATAGGAGTGTGGGTATGTTTTACTTATTTTTTACATACTGGGGGTCATGGTAGCTTTGTGGATATGTTTGTTTAATGTACCTGGGGTAGTGATGTTGATAAGTTTGTTTGATGTACCTGGGGTAGCGGTATGAGTATGTTTTGTTTTGTTTTTTTTTACATACCAGGGGTCATGGTAGCGATGTGGGTGGTGCTCCAGGACATCTGATAGGAACCGCTCCAGCAGGATTTGTCTGGTCTGGCTGTCAACTGAGGGGATCGTACTGGTTTCTCTGGAGGATTTCTGGACTGCATCCATGTGTTTCAGACTGGCAAGGTGCTGAGACAGTGCATGAGAACATTATAACCAAGTAGTCAGTGTGATTCAGCATCCCAGTCATGTGATCACACCCAGGTGTCAGTGTACCTGGTCGAGGTTATTGTACAGGACTCTGCAGTATCCACAGTAGCCATGCCGGCTGGGCTGACAGGTGGATGGACCAGGCTGAGACTCCGCCCACATGCTAAGCAGTCAGTGCAGGATTTATCCAATCAGGGTGCTCCATGCTGTAACTAAAGGCAACCAGAGCAGATGCACCGAGTCCATGAGCCTGTAGGTGTAAACAAGATCTCAATAAACTCATCTCCATTGAAAGCGCTGCCGAACTCCGGAACGGTTTTCCTTTCACTTGCAAATGTGCAAGCATATAAAGTCTGAAATTCTTATTGTAAAGATTTTGAGGCTCTAATACTCTTAATTGAAAGATACTTGATAGTGGCAGAGACAGAAAGAAAACAAACAGTCAAGACTCACACGATGGGATTCAAACCTGAATTTGCTGAGGACAAATGCATCTGAACATCCCCACCTCTAAACAAACCCACCTTTATTTATAAAGGTGGGTTTATAAATAAATAACAAGAATTTATTAACACAAGTGTCAATAGTTGCAATCAACAGCACGTGAAATAAAGTTCTGATACCTAAACTACACATAAGCAAACGACTAACTAAACATGCAGCAGAAATATCAATCTATATACATGAGTCTGAGTGTGTGTGTGTGTGGCAATATGGCCACGATGGCACGTGATGTAAACAGACAAGATGGCGGACCAAGTCATGTTGACAAAGTCTTGTGATTCAAAATGGTGGATGAAGTCACATGGTGACTACTCTCACGTGTTTCAAAATGGCGGACGAAGTCGCATAGTGACGTAATCGCGCGTGTTTGAAAATGGCGGACGACAGTCCACCGGGTGTTTAAGAACAAAGGAAATCTGAGGCCTTATGGCTGGGATAAGCATGCATGTGTGACAGTAGACAGAGGAAAAGTATGAAAGTTGGCATGATTTCTTACTACCTGTGCCCTGATTGCTCCGCTGCTTCCCACACAGGGGCGAGGGTGTGAAGCAGGCTTCACCACACTCGCACTGATGTTTAAACGGGTACTCAGTGGTGCAAACAGCTGGATGGTAAGGAAACACGCCAAGTAGCCCCGTTAGAGGCTAGCCACAAATCCCACACAAACTTAAACACTGAACATAACACTCTTCAGCGGACTGCCGGTCAAATTAAGTGAATGCTAGCAAATAAAAACAACCAACAGAGAACAAAATCAATAAGCACGTCAACAAACTTAAAGATCTAAACTATCTCTGCCCAGACACAAGCCTCTTACTTGCGTTGCAATGGAGTTGGTCGGTGTCCTCCTGGGTTGCGAGACAGTTCCGGTGATCCTGGCCACGAACTACTCACACGTGGGATTTTTACGCTCCACCGGTAATCCGGATGTGAGCGGCCCTTTTGCTCCTCTCCCTCTCGCTTGCTCCTTGTATTTGGAGGGTGAGGGTATGGCGTAGCTGCAAGCCAGCCTGTCCTCCTTCAGTGGTCGTCTGAGCCCGTTCGCGTTGTCCAGTTGCGCACGGATCCTCTGCTCCGGTCGTCAGGGCCGCGGAGCATCTACAGATCGCTTTTATTGGCAAAGAATGCAACCGCTGGTTCTTGGTAACCAGCGGGGTCTCACAGACAGCTGGGTGGAAGGCTCTTTGGCTGATGGCTGGAGGCCCTCCTCTGTGTTGGATTGCGGAGGGCTTGCTTCAGGTGGAGAAGGCCGCAGGAGGGTTAAAGAGACCAAAGATCCGAGGAGATCAAAAAGAGAAGGCAAAAAGAGGCAAAAGAGACAGAGGAGAGGGAGTTCCTGCTATTTATAGACAGGTGGAGCTACTGTACGTCAGCAGGGGCCCCTGCTGGGTTTCAGGATCTGTGCCCAATGGAGATACCAATTCCTTATCTCAAGGTGTCATAAAATGCAAAGTCTGCTGAAGGTTTTAGCCATGTTAGCTCCTCTGTCTGAGACCATACGGCTTTGGCTGGGTTTTCAGCCTTCTTGGTTTCAACACATGACTATGGCCCAACACCATGGTGGTGGCACCAGACTCTGGAACTTTCTACCATCTTCTCTGATTCTATTGTCTCAGAGGACACTTTTGAAAAACAGCTGAAAACATTTTTAGTCAGACAAGCTTTTAATTTATGCTTTATGGTGTTTTACGATGTTGCTGTTTTTTTTCAATGCTGTTATGATGCTATCATGTTTTTATTATAAAGCATGTTGTGACTGTAAATAGTCCTTTATAAACAGATGTTACTATCATTTCCTTCATAGATAAATAAAGTCACATCACATTGGCTGAATTCATCTATGATTAAACTTCAGCTTCTGGAACATAATAATGATGTCAAACTCAGAAATGCTTCTTTTTACTAGTTTAGTATGACAGTAGCGAGAATCAGAATATTCACCAAGCAGCTCCACTGCCCTGCCAGTCTGATGAAAACCAGGAAGTAAGGAACCTGCAGTTCCTCTGCTGACTACTAGGATCCAGACCATAGAGTGTATAAAACAATAAACGAAACATTAGGTCACAAGACCCATTGGTCTCTGAAGACCAGTTCCCTTTCAGTAGAATCACTCGGTGCAACACGTGTAGTATGGGATATCACGCCCTTGGGTGTCCTTACTGAAGACATGTCTAATCATGCCTTTAGGCAAATAAGTGATGACAACTGGGAGGCCCTGGCTGGACTTATATACAACTGTCATCACTGTCATCCTTCAGTTCTTGCACTCTCTTCACCTTAATAAGAACACTGCTATGTCTCAAACTAACTAGGTGCTGCTAGTTAACTCTGGTTTTCCAAAACCTTGAAGAAATTCAATTTTCTCCTGTTTGTGTTGGTCACTGCTGTTGAGTTAGTGCAGGGGTGGCCAGCCCTCACTCCATTTTATACCCACCAGAGACTACTCTGCTGAAGAACTGCTTGCCAATGTACCCAGATTTTGCGTCTGAGCTGACTTCATCATGGTGTAAACCCTTGTCTAACTGCGTCACAGTCCCAGCTATAGACAGTACTTAGACTTGGATGGTGCTGAGAAAGCTGGTCTGGGGAATCCTCCACCCATCTTTGACAGTATTTTGGCCCCCTCCCAAAACCATGGTGTGAACAGACCTACATTTCCATCCTCCATGTCTCCCGTTGTACGGGTCTCTGACTTGGCAGGAGAGTGGTGTACAGTGGTGACAGAGGTGCCCGTGGATGATCCTTTCAGACATACTGGACAGAGAGCTATCTACTTAGATGAGCCAATATCTGCTGATGGTCTGTTTGGGCAGTGGCTCCAAACTATAGAGGCATAGTTTAAGAAGAAGCAGACTGAAGCTCTGCACAGTGTTCCGCTCTAAAGAAAGGGGGAGGGCTTCGTCTTATCTTGGATCTTCAGGTATTAAAAAAATAACTTTGGACATACAAGTTCAAAATGTTCATCCCCAGACGTAATACCAAGTCAAGCCTGGTGTGATTGGTCATAAACCTGCAAGACTGCACCTACACCGAAGAGAACAGCAACTGCCCAAAATAAATAAAACGAGAATGAAGCAAAATAAATATAATAGGTAAGTTTACAAAAATTAAAAATTAAAAAATGTAAAATAATAATTTTCTCAATATACATGTGCAAACAGTAGCAGGTGCATAGTGTGGCTGTTTTATGTCAGAGTCATTGAACTATTGTTCATGAGTCTGGGTTCCCAGTCTGTGCAGGCTGTGTCTGTCCCTGGTGGTGGTGTACCATATGGTGATGAAGGAGGTGAGGATGGACTTGATAATGGCTGTGTAGAATTCCACCATCATCTCAGTCAGCAGTTTGAGTTTCCCCAGCTGCCGCAAGAAGAACATCCTCTGCTGGGCCTTCTTGATGAGGAAGCTGATGATTGGCTCCTACTTGGGAGCTCCAGGTTGTTGCAGCTGTACCAGGACACCAGCCAATCCACCTCCCAGGTGGGAGGTGGATCAGGCAGTCTCATCTCCATCTAAGATAAGCCCAATCAGGGTGGTGTCATCTGCAAATTTGATCAGTTTTGCAGACTGGTGGCTGGAGGTGCAGCAGTTGGTGTACAGGGAGAAGAGCAGAGGTGAAAGTCCACATCCCTGAGGGGAGCCGGTGCTGATGGTCTGAGTCTCCAAGATGTTCTTCCCCACCGCCTACTGCCTCTGATCCGTCAGGAAGTCAGTGATCCACCTGCAGACGGAATTGGACACATTGAGCTGAGAGAGCTCGTCTTGGAGCAGAGCTGGCAGAATGCAGAACTGAAGTCCACAAACATGATGCTGGCGTAGGTTCCCCGGGGACTCTAGATGCTGCAGGATGGAGTGAAGCGCCAGGTTGACAGCATGATCTACAGATCTGTTGGCTCTATAGGCGAACTGGATCGGGTCAAGGAGAGGGGCGGATGATGGTCTTGAGGTGGGAGAGGACCAGCTGCTCAAATGACTTCATGACTACAGATGTCAGTGGCACAATCATTAAGTCCAATGATCCATGGCTTCTTGGGGATGGGGACAACGATGGAGGATATGAAGCAGGCTGGCACATGACCCGACTTGAGGGAGCTGTTAAATATATCTGTAACGACAGGAGTTAGCTAATCCGTGCAGTGTCTCAGAATGGGAGGGCGGGGGGTCTGTCCGGCCTGGGAGCCTTGCAGAGATTCAGCTCTCTTATGAGATTGTGTACATCCTGCTCCTGAAGAGAGAGGGGAGTGGGTAGCAGGGGGAGTACACAGTGGGCTTTCATGGAGTGAAATGAGTGGTGGTGTCTCGAGGCGTCTCCACAGTGGATCTCCTCTGTTACCAACCTGGAGAATTTAACCTGGGTCCTCTAACGCCTAAACCCACTTCTGTAGTCACTAGACTACCACTCCACTCTACATCCAGGCCTTATCAGTGGTTTGTAGCTGTAATAACTGAAGCTGTGTGCTAACTCTTAAACATTTTTCTTTTGGTCCAAAAACAGCTACTTCACT
>JAOWBL010001980.1:2905-14380 GCA_028564865.1 Zenarchopterus dispar
TCCTGTCTGTCCTCGCTGGGTGCTCACCTGTCTCCCCTCTGTCCTCGCCGGGTGCTCACCTGTCTCCCCTCTGTCCTCGCTGGGTGGTCACCTGTCTCCCGTCTGTCCTCTCTGGGTGCTCACCTGTCTCCCCTCTGTCCTCGCTGGGTGCTCACCTGTCTCCTGTCTGTCCTCGCTGGGTGCTCACCTGTCTCCGGTCGCTGCAGTGATGTTTAAGGTGAGGAGGCGCTCACCTGTCTCAGCCCAGAGAGCATCCCAACACCAGTAAAAACTGGGAGCTCTGGTCTCACCTGTGCCCCAGGCCTGCCATCAACATGTTATCACACGTGCACGTGGACATGGTTTACGTGCTCGTGCGCTGCAGGAATGTTCGTGTCCTGCTGCCGATGGCGTTCCCGCCACCGCGGCCGGCGGCTCACCTTGATGAAGACAGAAAAAAAGCCTGATGAGCTGAGACGAAGGAGGGATGCTAGCTGACAGGTGAAGAGGAAGTGGAGGCAAACATGAGTGGATTTATGGAGACGGTGGCAGTGGGAGAGCTGTGGAAGGAAAAAAAAGAGAGAGAAATGAAATCTGTTGAGTTCCCCTGGTGATCGGAGTGGTTTTTGTTGGTCGGGGACGCGGCTACGTTAGCATCTGTTGGTCTCAGTCTGAGACCTCGAGGGTTGTTGGTACGGGAGGAAGCAACGCTGAAAGTTATAAAAAAACAAAAAAATCTTCTTCTGGGTGGGTGGGTGGGGGGGGGAGTGGGGGTGGGGGGTGGGGGCGATAAGAAATAAACAGCATTAATGTGTGCAAATATGTCTTTCTTTTGAACGGGCCGCGCCGCCGTCTCAGCGGCAGGAATAATCAGGGCTGTTTTGGTTCACCGACACCTTTTTGAGAAAATTGGATCCAGCGCTGAAGAATTGGATGTGATGAGCGCCACAGCTGAAGCAATCCACAGTCCTTGAATGAGGGCATTTATTGGAAAATGACGGATCAAATCCAATTGGCTCTCTTCTTACTGGAGACGGTCTCTCATTCACGCCGGCGAGGTGGGAGTTTAACGAGGTTCTGCCTCTCCGCCGATCAACGGATCAACGGGCTGCTTTTGTCCGTTTTCACCAACGCGCTGTGATTTATTCGCTTGTCAGGGGATGTATTGATCTCCTCGTCTAAAAAAAAAAAAAGAGAATAATTTAATATCTGGTCTATATGTGGCAGGATATGAAGACGTTTAGGTTTAGTCTTTGATTTTCTGCAGCCGTCCGTCCGTCCGTCCGTCTCGGTAAACATCCATCGAATCCACGTCCTGAAGCGAGAAGAAACTCGCCTTTCGATGGTCAGCTTCTTCTCCTCCTTTTTTTCTTCTTCCTTTCAAGCTGAGCTTATAAAATAAGTCTAATAGATAAATAAATCTGCTTAGCCCCTTCCTGCTCCCTGAATTATTTTTTGCAGATTGAATTATTATTACATTTTGCCTACTGCTGCACTCTTCGCCCAGGAGCAGAGGGAAAATAATAAAACTTTATCTCATATCTACATCCAAGCTTGTGGTTATAAACTTTTTTCTTTTTTTTTTTTTTCCAAGGCTATTAAAGGTTTAATCTAAATCAATGGTGAAGCAGAAATATAGCAATCTCTGCCATCTTTCTTGGCCTTTTACATATGTTGCAGAACTCCATTGTGGTTTTTTTTTCTTTCTTTTTTTCCAGCCGTGAAAAAACATTTTAAATGCAAATCACTTTTGAAACGAGGCCGTCTCCGTTCATATTTAGCACACATTAAATAATGACTATTTGATTTCACATGCAGAGACATATCTAAGTGAAATCAAATAATCTTCTGAAACCTCCCCCCCCTCCTCCGACATTAGCCGTGGACTCGGAGGCGGGGGGCTGAGTGGGCTCTTAATGTGCTGGCGATTGAGACGGTAAGTGTCCTTTCACACTCTAATCAGATTGATCAGGCGGTCCGGCTGCAAGGGCACGCCGGCGTCCTCTGTCTTTCCGTCTGCTCGCTTCAACTTCATCTGGATCCGCTTCAAAGAGGTTTTAAATTCATTCATGGACGTCCGCCTTTGATGGCTTCATCAAAGCTCTCCGGCCGCTGACGCCTCCTCAAACAGGACGGCAAAGAAAAACAAACTGGAAGTTCGAGACGAGGCAGAAACAGAACCAGAACCTCCTTTGGTGGTACCGACTTCACTTCCTTCTGGATCACATCGTTCTTGACAGAAAAACACTTTTGAAAACTCGTGCTGTGCACGTTTCTCGTTTCTTCACAGCATCTTTTACCGGCGCCGGACTCGGTACCAGTTTTTATCTTTTCCACCAGCAGATCCGGGGAAGAAACCGACTCGGTGCCACACTGGCCCCAGAACCCAGATGTCAGAACCGCTAGGTCACGTCGGGGGTCGGGATGATTGTACCCACCAAAAACTATCTAACCGCCGTATTTAAACAACCTTTAATAAACAGATCATACCGGGGATTCTGGATGGGTTCTTCCTGATTTAATCAAAAATACCGATATAGGTTACAGGATTATGATTGTTACAAATATACTTTACAGGTTGTGTTGCAGCGATTTAAGATGCAGTAAACAAGTGCACATGTATAGATACGAATGATGTAGATGTCATGTACAGATATGTCCATAGCAACGGGATTAAAATACTCGTTACTATGGACATACAGATGGGTGAGAAATGCTGATGAGACTGACATGAATCATCAACATTTTCTCACCAAATCTGAAATAACTGCAGGTAACAAACAGGTTTCATCTGGCTGGAAATGTTGGGTTTAAACATTTACAAAATAGTTGTTTTACATTGTCAAATACAAAATAACTGGGGACTTAATTTGCCATCATTCCAGTCTTGAATTCCCTCGACATGCTAATGCTAATGCTAATGCTAATGCTAGCCATCATAAAAACGGGGCGCTCCAGATTTAGTGAACGCTCATTTTACCAAGTTAAGGTGTCAGCTGACCATCGGACATCGAAGTGAGAGGAAGATTAAAACTTTGTCTCGCTTTAAAATCGATCTCAGACATGTTAGATGATTTAAGATGATTTTGGCCAACATGTGTAGTTTAGTAGCATTTTACTACCTTTTCTCTCTAACACACTCCATTTTCTGTTTGTCCCTTTTCTTTTTAAATGTCTTTTACTATCACATCTGTCTCTTAATGTAAGACATCATGAAGACACATCACACAAACACCACAGTGATCACCACACTACACACCCCACACTACACACCCCACACCCATCACTGTCTAGTCTTTTTTTTGTCAGTTTTGTACTTTTGTGTTTCACATCGGTGGTTTTAGTCCTCCAAGGCAGAATTAGGAAGTCAGATATTAATAAAATATGCGATATTACACTGCCAAGGAGGACTGGTGAAGGACACACACCCCACACTAATGCAACATAAGAAAATATCTGCTAAAAGATTAAAATGAATATATAAATTCATTGGATAAAGGTTTTACCAAATCATGGTACTAACCATTAAAATATTTGTAGACAAAAACAGAATCATTTTACTAAGGTAAACTGTATTAATAACAACATTGTGGAAGTGTTTGATATTAATTTAGTTTTATGAGATTCTTCTTCTGTACGTTATATTAAAGCTGAAACATCAGTAGTTTTGGGTGAGGAACGCTGAGTAAGCGAGTCTTAAGCCAGATGGATATCAAACCGTCTTTCTTCTCACCTCCAAGAGCTGACTAACTCCTTGGCTACAGTAACCCCACCCCATCACTTACTTCTCTCTACCTCCATCTTTCTGTTCTCTGGATTTCTCCGAGGTCTTCCACATCTCTGATCGTCTGTCTCTCTGTTTTGAGATAAATCCACGTTTCGCTGCTGGAGATCAAAGAGTGACTTTACATAACGGAGAGGAAGGTGAAGAGGAGGAGTCCGTGGACTCGGCTGGATAATCTGAAACAGAATGCTTTCCTTGAACTCCTGCTTCTGAAGACTCCTCAGATCATCCCAAGTACGTCTTATACGCATTTAGGAGTTTTGATTCATTCATCATAAAAATAGTTACGTAAAAATAAAAATAGCACTTCAACAGTTTTATTCCGTGTCGGTGAATGGACTGCGTTTACATACGTTTCCAGTTCTTCTTCTGTGCAGGACGTGCACGTCCTGGTGTAATGGCCCCGCTGAAGCATGTGGGCCGTGCCAGGCTGGGTTCCTGCTCACAAGCACATGGGATGGAGTTCAAAGGTCAAGCTGGTTTACGTGGCGCATCAACAGAGTTGACGGAGGAGGTTTACGATCAGATGAAAACCAGGATGAGTGTGGGTGTCGGAACCCACTCAAAACTGAAAAAACGAGCAGAAGAAGTGAGTCTTTACTCCAGACTGTTGTCAGGCCTATTGTAAACAAGAAAACAAACAAACAAACAAACAAACTGGAAATACATGATATTCTACTCGCATACAAAGAGAGAGCAAGTAAATAAGTGATGGAGAAAGAGGTTAGAAGGATATAAATAAAGAAAAACAGTCTATAATAATTAAGATATGGGAATACCAACACAGCAGTAACAATAGTAGTAACAATAATAATAATAATAGTACTAGTAGTAATGATAATAATAATAATAATAATAAATATAACAATAACAATAATACCAGCTGGCCATGACCATTGGAGGCAGGTTTAATTAGTTGGGGTGGTTGCCATGGCAACCCACGCTCTCCACCCTGGACAGCCACCCCCACCACCACCACCACCAGTCCCAGCCCGGACTGGTGGTGGTGGTGGGGTCTGAACCTGGCGGGAAATTCCGCCTCTTTGAGATCGTAGCGTCAGGCATCGTAGCGGTCAAAAACATGGAGGAAAGACTTGTGTGTTATTGTGAGTGAAGGCTGAGAGTCGATAGAACCAGAGTTGGTCTGCCTCGTCCTGATGAGCATCAACGAGACAAATAAACAACACAAATAAACAAGACTAATGTCCAACTTTGATATCAGGACGGGTTTATACGGAGACAACGGCCGGAGATAAGAGTCTTTTCAGGCTCTTCACATTTCAAAACATGCTCCACTTCCTGTTTCCCTTGTCATGTGACCACTGGCCTGTCTTTCTCATCCTTTCATTGGCCTTCCGAGCTTCTCCTTCACTCGTTGCCCCCCCCCCCCCGCGCCCCCCTGCATGATTTTACTATTGTTTCTTGTTTTTGTTGTGTCTCAGACTTTCCTTCACATATGTGAAATAAAAACCAGTCCCACTCGTGTGTGGAAGTCCTCACGTGTCAGCCCTCGGCGGCGGCTGCCGGAGCGGTTCACGACTCCGCTGGGAAGACGGTTGAGGAGGGCTGGAGCCAGCGGGGGGTGAGGGGGGCAACCCCGGGTGGAGGGCGAACCCCCGCCGGTGCAGCTCTGCCTTCAGAGGTGGAGTCGTGTGGAGTCGAGTGGATGCGTGTGGATGTGGAGTCCCGGGGGCTGCACACCACTGCAGTGGGTGTCTCTGAGTGTCGTCATCCTCTGCAGTGGTGCAAAAGTGGCTTTGCTCTCTGGACGTGTGCACGTGGTGATGCTGGAATGACTCTTCCTGGACGCGCTCGTTTCCACTGTCACAGTGGGGTGGGTTTGTCTGCACACGTTTTCCACACGAGGTTGTCCACTTTGAACAAAATCCCAGCAGATCACTGAGATCTGAAGCTTGTTTGTGTCACGTGCACGTGTACGTGCACGTCCTTACTCACGCAGCCACCGGAGACCTGGAGAAGACAGTCCCCAACGTGCACGTTCAGTTCTTTGAATGTCCCGTCAAAGGTCAGAAAACTAAAGATCCACCTGCAGAACGTTCCCACCAGTGGATCCCACTAGATCACTAGATCACTAGATCACTGGATCCCACTAGATCACTGGATCACTAGATCAGAGCCAGTAGGTTAAAACAAACAATGATTAAAGTATGGTTTAGTCAAAGTTCAAATTAAAACCACAATCAAACTGGAGGTTTATTTTGTTTGTTTTTTGATGGATTCACCCCAGAAAATCCGACCCTGAACTCCTCAGATCAGTTTAACAAATGTCAAATTATTAATGTTTAATTTTTATAGCTGATGTAAAGGATTTTACTTCTTGGGTAACTTTTTCTCTTCTTCTATCAGATCAACAATCACAGGGATGTCCCAGACGGTTAGCCGTGTTTTCCAGAAGTTTTCCACGTTAGCGATGATAAAGCTGAAGTCGTCGGACCGCCGGCGCCGTTAATAACCGTTAATAACCGTTAATAACCGTTAATAACCGTTAATAACCGTTAATAGTGGTTAATAACCATTAATAACCGTTAATAGTGGTTAATAACCGTTAATAGTGGTTAATAACCGTTAATAGTGGTTAATAACCGTTAATAGTGGTTAATAAGCGTTAATAGTGGTTAATAACCGTTAATAGTGGTTAATAACCGTTAATAGTGGTTAATAACCGTTAATAACCGTTAATAGTGGTTAATAACCGTTAATAGTGGTTAATATTCACCCATCAGTCTTCTTCTGTCCTCTCTGGAAGCCGTCAAGAGAACATTAGAGAGGAAGTCTTTCATGTCATTGTAGAGTGGAAATAAAGACGCATTCTGAGTTTTTAGAGGAGAAGTTGTTTTGAACCACCGAGCCCTCCACGTACACAAATTTAAAAATATATATATTTTTTTTTAATAATTGAGACATCGATTGTTGTGCCTGCTGAGGATGTTGATTGACAGATCGTCTCAGATGAACCGAGTGGAATTCTTATAAAAGTGAAAAGTTCATCAACCTGCTGCGGTAAACCTTAAATCTTTACCTGTAGACTTAAAGTCTTTATTTATTTTTATTTTTACACGCTAACACTGAACCTGCGGAGACTTGAGAGTCGGTATCACGGTAATTATTTATTAACTGATTTCTTTTTTAGAGTCCATGATAACGGTGACTGAAACAACTTCAAACTAACAATATTATAGTTTTAGTAGCTTATTGGTTGTTTTGCTCTGTTTCTATTTGTTTTGTGTTATTAGACATATTTGTTTATTTGTTTTCTTTTCTTGGTCATCTGATACAGGAGTAAACTTCTTATTTTTGACAGTCTGAAGTTACATAGTCGACTTTTGTGGCTTTTTCCGTTTTCGGTGGGAGATTTTAGGAAAATGACCTCGTCTGTGTTTGTGGCGGCGCCGCTGAGCCCCAGATGAGCTGGAGACTAAGTAAATTCATCATTTCTACTTTGAATGTCTAATTTCTCTCTAATTTTAGATTCTCAAACAACTTCACTAAGTTATGAGATGCCTGGTTGGAGTTGTGTTGCTAAGCAACAGGTTGACTGCTGATGACTCCGACATGGAGTTAAACCTCGGTGGCGTCCCAACGGGGAGGACGAGCTTCAAAAGACGAGCACAAGTACCGTCTGGTGACAGATCAGGATCCCGCTTCGATCGCCCTTATGACATCATCACCTACCGTAAAGAGGGGCGGAGCCTCGGATCTGAGGAGAAGATGCTTTAACTGCTGGTCCTTTGGATGTGATGGGTTCACACGTTCATCCAGCGCCGTGTCTGCAGTGTTTGGGTTTTAGAGCGTCTGATGGGGGAGTGGGGGGGGATCATCGATGCTAATCACAGCTCCCACTTAGCTCCCACTCGGCTCCCGTCGTCCTGAGAGACTCGATGACGGTTTAATCGCCGGCCTCGGAGACCCGGGTGGGCTTTGTTGTTTTCAGCTTCCCGTCCACCCCCCACCCCACCTCACCCCCACTCTCACCCCCCAACCCCACCCCCGCCGGTTCTGGGTTGATGGTGTCATCGTCTTAATAAATTCCTGCTCACTGAAGTGGGGTCAAGGTCACCCTGATGGCGGCGACCCGGAGCACGGCTTTTTGCCGTAATGGCGTGTGTTGTGTTGGCGGCGCGGACGTGGCGAACGGCGAGGAGACGATCAGACGGACACGGAGACGGCGCTCCGTGAGGGCCAGAGGGGCTAAAAGTGTCTGACAGGAAAATCAAAGACGGGACTTCCTCCCACTTCTCCGGGCTCCTGTGGGAGACGGCGAGTGTCGGAGGAGGAAGTCAGGCTCCTTCAACACACGAGTGGGCGGTAAATACGAGTGTGCACGATAGTGCACGTGGAGCTTTTCTAGTGGCGCTGCAGTCTGATTTCTTTCTGTTTTTTTCTTTTCTTTGACAGTAATGATACGGGGCCTTCACAACCTGACAGAAGGAGGAAGGAGAAGAAAAATCAGGAACTGGGCGAGGAGAACGTGAGGCTGAGATGGTCTGAAGGAAAAAAAGATGAAAAGAGTCAAAACCAGGAGTCGGAGAGAAAAAAAGAGTCAAAACCAGGAGTCTGAAGGAAAAAAAAGAGTCAAAACCAGGAGTCGGAGAGAAAAAAAGAGTCAAAACCAGGAGTCGGAGAGAAAAAAAGAGTCAAAACCAGGAGTCGGAGAGAACAAAGATGAAAAGAGTCAAAACCAGGAGTCTGAAGGGAAAAAAAGAGTCAAAACCAGGAGTCTGAAGAAAAAAAAGATGAAAAGAGTCAAAACCAGGAGTTGGAGAGAAAAAAGAGTCAAAACCAGGAGTCGGAGAGAAAAACGAGTCAAAACCAGGAGTCGGAGAGAAAAAAAATGAAAAGAGTCAAAACCAGGAGTTGGAGAGAAAAAAGAGTCAAAACCAGGAGTCTGAAGGAAAAAAAGAGTCAAAACCAGGAGTCTGAAGGAAAAAAAGATGAAAAGAGTCAAAACCAGGAGTTGGAGAGAAAAAAGAGTCAAAACCAGGAGTCGGAGAGAAAAAAAGAGTCAAAACCAGGAGTCTGAAGGAAAAAAAGATGAAAAGCGTCAAAACCAGGAGTTGGAGAGAAAAAAGAGTCAAAACCAGGAGTCGGAGAGAAAAAACGAGTCAAAACCAGGAGTCTGAAGGAAAAAAAGAGTCAAAACCAGGAGTTGGAGAGAAAAAAAGAGTCAAAACCAGGAGTCTGAAGGAAAAAAAGATGAAAAGAGTCAAAACCAGGAGTTGGAGAGAAAAAAGAGTCAAAACCAGGAGTCGGAGAGAAAAACGAGTCAAAACCAGGATTCTGAAGGAAAAAAAGATGAAAAGAGTCAAAACCAGGAGTTGGAGAGAAAAAAAGAGTCAAAACCAGAAGTCGGAGAGAAAAAAACGAGTCAAAACCAGGAGTCGGAGAGAAAAAAGATGAAAAGAGTCAAAACCAGGAGTCGGAGAGAAAAAAGAGTCAAAACCAGGAGTCTGAAGGAAAAAAAGAGTCAAAACCAGGAGTCGTAGAGAGAAAAACGAGTCAAAACCAGGATTCTGAAGGAAAAAAAGATGAAAAGAGTCAAAACCAGGAGCTGGAGAGAAAAAAGAGTCAAAACCAGGAGTCTGAAGGAAAAAAAGAGTCAAAACCAGGAGTCGTAGAGAGAAAAAAATCCTGTGATGAAGCGTCGTTAGTCGGAAAAGTCTCCGGATCTGGAAACCTGCTTCGCTCCTCTTTTATTTGTCCTCGTTTTGACTCATTTCATCTTTTTTTTCTTTTTCTTTTTTTTAACGGTGCAGGTCGGCCAGGTTCACCGGCGTACAGGAAGTGGCATACAGGAACCTTTTTAACCCCCGACGTGCACCAATTCATCTGTGTGATCCGTTCCACGGGGAAACACTTTCACTTCCTTCCTGGTGTGGAAGGCGTGGCGTTGACCCCCCCATTAACGTACGGTGGCTCGCTGTAACGGCGACTTTCGCTCAGCGGCGCCACCGACTGACTAAGACGAACGGCGGCAGCATGACTGCACCCCAACAATGGCTGCTATCTGTCAGCAACACACTCCACGTGCACGTATGAAGTAATCTATTACAGGTGACAAAGAGGCAGCCCTGAGCTCCACCCCCACCACCTCCACCACCTCCACCCTCACCCCTCCCCCCGACTCCGAGAAGGAAACCAGGACGATCACAGGCGTCGGATCTGCCGTCGTCTCCACTTCCACACTTACAAACGTGCACTGATTGTGATGCTCGTGCACGTTAGGGACTGGCTTTTCTATGCACATAGATGTGCACGTGTGACCTCTCGTGCTCATCTTTCAGTGTCACGATGAAAAATGGCAACCTTCAACCTCGGAAAGGAAGCAAAAATTGGTGTTTTTCTCGTTTCCTTTTATTTTCCAGGATCAGTGAAATTCAGCAGTGGGAGTGGGAGTGGGAGTGGGAGTGGGAGTGGGTGTGGGTGGGTGGAGGGTGGGGAGTGGGAGTCATCACCCACCACTCAATTCACTTTCACAAGTTTTTTGTTTCTAAACACGAGGTGAAAATATCTAAATGGTTTTATAGACGCATTTGTGAGGCAGAAAGAAAATCCGACGGGTAAAATCTAATTTATGAATAACGTTTATCCTGAAACAAAACTTCAGAAAAATGACTTCTGTGTGGGTGGGTGAGTGGGTGGGTGGGAGAAATGTTTTTTTTTTTAGAGTATGTTGATATAAAACCCATCTTCAGTGCTTTCAGACAGAGCCAGCCGGTTTTCCCCGGAGAGGCGGCCCCGAGGCCCGGAGCCATGTTGTTTACCGGGTCGGCGGGCTTGTGTTTGGAGGCGGGGCTTAGCCAGCTCTTAATGAGCGCTGATCGCGTTAGACACGGCATCGTCAAGGGAAACCAAGGATCTGGTTCCGGGCCCAAGACCACAGAAACCGGATCACGGTTTGGTCCCGGTCCCGTCTACCTGCCAGATGTTTGTTTATTTTCCTGCTTCTGTTTGTGAATCTAAAACCTCCCACACCAGTCACTTTTTTGTTTTTTAATCTGGATCAACTTGGTTTTTTTTCCTCGTTCGTCTCTTTTTTTCCTCTTTGTCCGACTCTTCACGCTCCAGAATGCGTCTCGTCGACTAAACGCCTGAAGTAATTAAAATGCCGCCGCCGGAACGGGCGAAGTCCTTGAACCTCCGCCCCTCTCCATCCTTGACTCTCCCTGTTGCCATGGCGCTTCAGGCAGCCGGCACCATCTCGCCGCCGCTCTCCAACGCAGAAGAACAGATTTTTTTTCTCTCATTCCTCCATTTTATGAAACCAAAATCTGAGATAACAACATTTTTGTAGCTCATTTGTAGAGAAATATAACATGTAAACGCATTTGTGCGGTTCTGGTTCCTCTAAACTATAAAAACTATTAAAGTTGTGAACTTTAAGATAAATGATGCATCAAAGGTTTTAGTAAATGCAAATCATAATTTTATGGAGAATATTTGACATTTAAATCTAAATAAAAGCAGAATTTGTACATTTTATAAATGTATATTTCATTCGCAGACAGAAAACAAGTTAAATGTTGGAAGTGAGCCGTTAAGCTTTTATTGTGGAAGCAAATCGAATATGTTTGAAAGGCTGCGGAGGAAGTGATGCTGAGGAGGAAGTGATGCTGCGGAGGAAGTGATGCTGAGGAGGAAGTGATGCTGCGGAGGAAGTGATGCTGAGGAGGAAGTGATGCTGAGGAGGAAGT
>JAOWBL010001981.1:0-14379 GCA_028564865.1 Zenarchopterus dispar
TTCTTTCTTTCCTTCTTTCTTTCTTTCTTTCTTTCTTTCTTTCTTTCTTTCTTTCTTTCTTTCTTTCTTTCTTTCTTAAATTCACCAGCATTCATTTTATTCTTTATTTCTACCTAATTACACATACAAACTCATTTTTATTAACAATTCTTATCTTCATTAACTCTGTATTTAGAGTACTTATTTCTTTGTGTTTTGTTTATATTGTAAATGCTAATGAAATATCAGTTACAAAGAATACATGTTTAATGAAATTATAGAAGTGCTCTATTAAAAATCCTCACACACTGGACTAAATAGAACATGATTTCAGGAAGTTATATTCCAAAAACATAGTGACAAAATAGGAAAATGTGTTATTATATTTATGAATTCCAACAGAATTTGACAAAAGATAGAAACGAATATTTTCTGGATGGTGGAATATGATGATGACTTGATCCGTTACTAATTTATACCAGTTCAATTAGGTATTTCATTAATTTATCAAGTACAAATACCCACCATCTCAAGTTCTAACTTTCTAGATACCATGATTTAATTTTTGATCATTATTATTTTATAGAATTGTAGACTGTATATTTTGGGCCTCTAGACTATGAATCTAGCAAAGCAAGAAATTTTAAGTACAACAAGAGAATGGGGACCAAAAAAGTTGCCTAAAATTAAAATTCAAATGTGTTTTACGCAAACAAAAGGCAAAAAAATGAAGAGAGCAATAAAAGTACACGCTGTACAAAAACAAAGTCCGTGACGAATGTGTTCAATAAACCTGGCAACCCAATGTTGCATATAACGTCGCGAGGTTTTACTACAATAACGCGAGTGACTGTTGGGTATTGTAGTCCAAAACAGTGGCTTTATGGTGTCCTAGTTTCTGGTAAGAGCTCGAGAACCCATAATAATCTTGTGAGCTGTGGCAGGAGGAAGTTCCGAGGTGTGCGCTTTATAAACACACAACACATTTGACACGCGTCTTTGGCAGAAACTTCAACAACGCGAAAGGACTTGGAGAAACCTCGAAGCGAGTGGCAAGTTAAAGTTAAAACAAGAAATGTACCAAAGGAGAAGCTGCAGGGTTGACTGCTGACCGATTTTGAACGTCGACGATTTGTAAACACGGGGTCCCTTTGAAGCACAAGCGAAGGTAACTAATGCAGCAAACTAAACATTTCACACACACAAAAAATATTCAATTAAAGTAGGGATTCTATGTTTATTTATTTTTTTTGCACAGCTATGAGTCACTATTTATTTGTTATTTGTCATTAAATCATTGTTTGCCCACATTAGCGTTACGCCTTTGACAGCTGACAAATGTTATTATATATATATATATGGCATTGGCAGTGTGTTTGTTTGTGTGCTGGGAAATAACGCTGAATTGATCCAGAGCAACGCAACACCCTGTTTACAAGCGGAGCTGTTCGTGCAGGAACATGGGCGTGAGAGCCATCACGTACTCGATATAATACTCATCCACGGCACTGCGACACGCGGCAGCCTGCTTGTAAACACACAGCGCATTAAAGAGGCCATACACATCCTTTTTTTCTTCTTGTTTTTCTTATCCTTTATATCCCAGTGCTGCAGTGGGGTATTGTCCTGAATGAGAGAGCTTTTGTCCGACAGCCTTGGTAATCTTTGAAGGGCACACATGGCCCACAGTGTGCAGGACCACCAGAACCGTCTGCCAGTGGCCCAGAGCACTGTGCTGACCCTGCCACCATCCAGCCAGGCAAAGGTGAGCTCTGCGAGTTTTGTTAAAACTTGTGCATTAGCGCAGGTGATCCACTGTTAAAACGTGTTTGGACACATTTGCCCAGTATGGGTGCGGCATTGCAAATTGTTCGCATATTTTTTTCTTTCTTTTCCTTTTTCCTACTACAGCTGAAAATCAATACAAAATGAATCTTGTCAGTGTGTGATTTGATGTATCTCTCTGCATCATGATGTATTAAAATAACAAAATGTGAGACAGAGAATGATTCAGACACAAAAATATCAGATCTTTGTTATATAGACACACATACACCGAACTTTTTGTGTGGCGCTTAGACTCAGTCACAACAAAAGTATGTACAAATATAAATAAAGTGCACGTGTAAAACAAAGAAATAATGACACTATGCAAATACATATGTATATGTTGTTGTCCCTTGGGAGAGGGTAAGAAATACCCAGCCTAAACCTATATGTGGGCCCCATATGAGCTAATAATAGCAAAATGGTTAGAATGGGGTGGTGTGAAGCAGAGAGACCAGCCTATCCCTTAAAACAGGCTGCAGTGAAAAGACCTATAAATACATAGCTGAAGAGGGTGCTTTTGCACCATATTCATGTATCACATCTCATACATTGCAAATATTCCTCAAGGTATTTTGTCAGCCTGTACCAAAGAAGGATGTTATAACTCTTAACATTAAGAGATACTCTTAATGATAGTACTCTGGTCCTTAGACTCTTTATAGCTTTATGATGGTGTTGTTTTTGAGACATGCAGCACAGCCAATACAGCTGACTATAAACATAAGAACATACCTCTGCTGGTGCACTTCTGTAAATAGCAGAGCGATGCTGGCTGTTCTAAAACCGGTTTCATTTTTCAAAGAAATGTTTTGGACTGGATTGAATAAGTGGGATTGTGATAGATTTTCATGAGTCCTCTGGTTCATATCATGTGTCTCTATGACTCTGTGTTTTTTTATATGGTTCTTGGCCTCTGTAACTACTAAAATGAATGAAGACTATCCCTCTTTGAGTGTGTTGTGAAATGTGCTTGTTTTGCATGCCAAACTGTCTCTTATCGTCACTGAGGATTGTTTATTGGGTTCAACTGTATCACTGCAAGAGTTTTCTGCTGGTCACATAAACAGCTCGCCCTCAATCAAGGGCACGGCCATGCTATCTCCTGTGATCCAGAGTCAGAAACACTAAGCCACATGCATGTTTTAGCTATTTTGTTGCAGTATTTCTTGCTGCCTGATAAACATGAGAGCCTTTGCGCAGATAAGCATGTGACATTTAGAAAGATTGTACCCCCGTGTAAGCAGAGATAATAGATAAAACTCACAATTGTTTTCTTTCCTTCCATAATGACTTTAAAACTAGCCAGTGTGAGGTTGTGGCGTTACTGGCAATAACATGGACAGAAATGTTTTCAAACAGGACCTGCGGCCCAGACTGAGTCCTGTGGATTCTCTGCTGTGTGGTGCGTTCGCTGGAGCTGTGGCCAAAACAGTCATTGCACCTCTAGATCGCACCAAAATCATTTTTCAAGGTAAGAAGCAAAATGTTCTTCCCAGACATGGACGGAAAATAGACACAGTTATTATGTCTTGTAGACATCTGCAGGTTTTGTTTGTACCAGACTTTATGGGAGCTGTGCTTGAGTTCATTGATAATCTTCTTAGCATATGTTTAACCTACATAGGAGTGTTTTGTTTAACCCAAAGCTAACTGTGTCTTTTGTTGTTTCACAGTGTCCTCAAAAAGATTCTCAGCTAAGGTGAGCTCATCTGTCTCTCCTATCAGGAAATCAGAAACTGATAAGTTGTACTTTTCCTCAGCCTAATCTATGGATGCAGTGATTAAAAACACATTTAAGAATATAAATGATAAATCCCTACTGAACCCTCATCTTAAAACTTACTAAAATCCACCAAAATATTTTTCTGCATTTCTAATAAAACTGAAAAAGTAAGAGACAATTCATTTCACTCTAATATACTATTTTAATAGCTTGAACTATATATATATATATATATATATATATATATATATATATATATATATATATATATATAAAGTTCATTATTTACTATACCAGTGTTAAAATATTCTTTTCCGTATTTGGAGGAATTCTGCTGTATCATTTTTGTGTGCAGCTTTACTCCCAGATCAGTACAGTCATTCAGACTTAAGAGGTTTATGCATTATTAGACTTTTGATTATGTAATTCGAACATACTGAACATGTTAAGCTGATTAAAGTGACGAAAACATAAGAGGTCTTTGTATTTGACATCTTCAGGAGGCTTTCAGGGTCATCTATGGTACGTACATGAAAGATGGGCTGCTCAGTCTGTGGAGGGGAAACTCGGCCACCATGGTGAGGGTCATGCCCTATGCTGCCATCCAGTTCTGCTCACATGAACAATACAAAAAGCTGCTGGGGGGGCACTACGGCTTCCAGGGAAAGTGAGTAAAGAGTATTAATGTGTGTCTTTTAGTCTCTGAAACAACTGAAACTTTTGGGCCAATTGCACCATCAGGGGGTTGCAGTGTCCCAACAAGCACAGACTAAGCTGATCTCCAGTCGGGCCCATACAGAGTGCATGGGTCTAAATGAGATTATTATTGTTAACAAAATAGGTGTGCCAAGTCTGATGAATGTCCCATTTTGTTTAGGAAATTACATCAGCTTTTGTTAAAACAGACCACTGTCAGACTTAAACAAACCTGGAGGAAAAGAGACATGAAGTGGTTGATGTGATTATTCTTTTTAGGACACAGCAGTTGAGATTAAAGTAGCTTTGAACTGCAAGTGGGGCTAATGACTGTGTAGATTGCTTTAAGAGGTCACATGCCCTTTTTTCTTTTACGCCATATAGGAGTTTAATCACTGGCTAAACTCTAAACCTCACATTAACTATTTACTGTGCTGTTGGCCCATAAAGTTGTTGCTGGAAAATGTAATATCTGTCAAACATTTTAACACAACCTATTCATTTTGAATGAGAAGATTTTGTTCCAATAATTTATTAAATAACGGACTCCCCTGTCAGCCTCAGCTATGTTCTCTTCTCAGTGCTAATGATCTAAATATCTGGCTAAACAAACCTGCTCACCATCTCCACCATTAGTTTGGTGAGTGTGAGCGTTTTATCCTGATGTTAGTGTTTATCATGAGCATTCAGATCAAAGTGGTTCAGCATCAAAGGAAAGCTTCAAAAGCTGCTGCCATATCTTTTGTGTTTTATAAATGCTGCAAAGAGAGTTTCCTTTTTAAATATAGCTTCCTAAAGACTATTGTCTTGTTCGTTTCAGAGCTCTGCCTCCGGTCCCGCGTTTACTGGCCGGCTCTCTGGCCGGTACGACTGCAGCCATGCTTACTTACCCTCTGGACACGGTACGAGCCCGGATGGCCGTCACTGCCAAAGAAACGTGAGTGGCTCGATACCTGTGAGGTTTGCGAGATCAAAAACACAAATGACAACACCACTAATACATGACACTGAGTTTAGAGCAGGTTTTAGGTTTGATTGTCAAAAATGACAGCTCCTATTGACTGAAGGGCTCTAGTTGTAGTTTTTAAGTCACGGGGGGAAAGACTTGATGTGTCGTTAGTCATTACAGCTGGAGACATGACAAGTGAGGCTAAAAGGTTGACAGTTGTTTTTGAGAGTAAGACTTGAAGATGCATGTGGTCCTGTTTCACAGTAATTCATTTTTATTTAGATCAGTATCAGGTGAATCAAATGTTCTGATAAGTGCAATAAAATAATAAAAGGAGATATGTTCTAAGGCTTGACATTGACTTTATTGATGCAGCACTCTCATTATTGATACACAGGTTTTTCACAACTCGGCAATCTTTGACCTTTTCTGATTTCAGAGGAAAAACATTGTTGGGTTCCCAATACAATGAACACAACAAAACCATGGCTATTTTCCTCTCATTATTAAGTATTTTTTAATTTATACACTAATTTCTGTAAGTTTGTTTGCTTGATTTCATTGGCAGATGTGAGTCACGGCAAATCCAAAAAGCAAAAGCAAAACTGAAGTTCAAAATGTGAGCATATTCTCCTAAACAAGTGGAACATTCTTACATATAAACACATCTCTGTTCGTTCTCCAACTCTTGGTGGTTATACAATATCATACAATCCACTTTATTTTCTCCTTGGGGAAATTTGTCTTTGACAAGAGCTTAAAAAAATCCAACATATTCCACACAGTACTCAAGGCAGCAATTAAAAAGCAACATTCACCATAAATATTGTCAACAGAAACTACAGTAAAACTCATACACACTACAAATATTCCACACACCCCCTAAAGACACCATGACGCACTCTTGACTCGTCTCGTTTGCTCATTTGTATTGTTGGAAAAGTGAGAATAATTTACTTGGGGAAACTACCGTGTAACTAGCTCGCCACTGAGCATGTGCAGTGATCGACAGCAGCATTACCAGGTAAAGTGGTTGACGCTGCTTCTCTTATAAAAGCAGTAAGAGCTCAAAGAACATGACAAAGACTCTGAGGTGTTCCCCGGACCTTAAACTCCCAAGATGCCAATCTAATGACATTTAATGGGAAGCGAGTGTAATTCACAAAGACCCCACAACCTCCAGGGCTGAAAGGATCTATTATAAGGATCTAATGACCTGTTACCAGATACTTCAGGAGAGGCTCAGGCGGTCTTTGTCGATGCCCTTATTGCTCACAGCTTTATTATGTCTAACCAGTACTGCGTTTCCTCCGACAGGTACAGTAACATCATGCACGTCTTTGTGCGCATCTCCCAAGAGGAAGGCGTGAAAACACTTTACAGAGGCTTCACCCCCACCATCCTGGGTGTCATCCCATATGCAGGGATCACATTCTTCACTTATGAGACCCTCAAAAAGCTACATGCAGGTAGCTACCATATTTCTTTTTGTGGCAGACTTTTGTTCAGTTGAGTCAACGTTTGAGATACTTAAAGGATTAAAATGCACGTCTTGGACTCATTTGCCTTTTTTCTCCTGTTATCTGTCTCACCGTAGAGAAGACAAAGCGACCGCAACCTTACCCTTACGAGCGCTTGGTGTTCGGCGCCTGCGCAGGCCTGATCGGACAGTCGGCTTCGTACCCGCTGGACATTGTGCGTCGGCGCATGCAGACGGCTGGTGTAACAGGCTCATCTTACGTTACGATTCTAGGGACAATGCGTCAGATTGCATCACAGGAAGGACTCATACGTGGACTGTACAAAGGCCTGAGCATGAACTGGGTCAAAGGGCCCATCGCAGTGGGGATGAGCTTCACCACATTTGACATTACGCACAACCTCATGCTGAAGTTGCATCAGATGGGCTTTTTTATCCACTGAATCATGTGGGAGCCCCAGGGGTTAAACGAGAATCGCTGAGGAGACTGGCACAAAGGAGGGGTGGGGGTAAGGATGCTACAAGGCAGTAACAAGCCTTTGCACTGTGCAGGAATGCACCGTCCTGTTCCCTCTTAGGCTGTCAGAGGTGCGAGTGAGTGGACAGAAGGTCTGTTGTACTGACCACAAAACACACGAACACAAACTTTTTTTTTGCTAATAAACAGTGTTTAATGTCATAGGAAGTGAGGATACAACAGAAGAAGTGATTTGAAATTGCAGATCAAACAATCAACTCTCGTGAAATCATCACATCATCAGGAAGACAAAAATAATGGCAAAGAAAGGCTTTTTTTTTAAATGCTTGCACTTTATCATTTAACCCTGCGTCTACAGAGACGGTCTTTTATTTGCTCATTTTTAACTGGAGAGAAATTTTTTTTTCTCCTTTTTTTTTAAGTAATTGTTTTTCCCTTTCAGTTGTGGTTTTGAAAGAGTCTGACGATGCAGCAGATTATATGTAACTAAAGGGTGATTATGCAGTTTTCAGGTGTCATTGTCATGCCAACACGCTTTGAATTGACATTGAGCATGAATATTTTTGGGTTGGTGGTCATGTCAGCAGGACTGCACGGTTTCACCGTCCATCCAGTGCTCTGGCGCTGTAAAATTGTAATACTTGTAATGTTTGATAAGTTGGAAGTTAATTAAGTATATGATAAATAAATCAATATATCAAATTACATTTCAGAATTTGGTTTATGTACATATTAAGATGTTTTTTAATCTTTTTTTTTTTTAACCTGTGCTCACATTGTTGTGCAGATTCTCTCATTGCTGTCACCTGCTTGTACAGCATTATGTACTTCACTCATGATTTTCATGTGAAATTAGGAGAAATGAACGTTTTTCCAACAATGTGCACCTCAAAGGTAAAGTTTGTCCAAAGATGTCAGTTGATGGTCTGGCTTTGTAATAAAGTATCCATTAACACGCACGAGCAGTGAGTCTTTTTGTCCACATGAGGGGGCCATGGGATAAGGGGATATAACGGCAGCCTCTATAATATAAAAGAAAATCTAAAATTTGGCATTAGAATTGAAATGGAAGTGGTTATAATCATTAACTGCTGTTTGATCTCTTAAAAAATTACAAAAATCACGATTTCGTGGTTTTCCTGGAAATCATAGCATACATTTTTAAGGATAATATTTCTTGTTTTCAGTTTTAGAATAATGTAATAGTTCGAATTTTCACGGAATTTATAGATCAGGGATAATATCCAACAGCAGCAGTGATCATGAGAGTAACAACACTGCGTCCTTCAGTTCGGAGATCAAGATCAAGATCTTCCCGCTTCCTTCCACTAGATGGCGGCTTTGAGCAGCTCCTCCTTCAAGACCACCCTGGACCTTTGATGGACCCTGTTTGGGCGCTGATCACCTCATGGCCTGAACTTGACCTGCCTTTAACTCGTAGAGACGCTTCTCTAATTATTCTCTTTGTTTGTTTTTGTTGTTGTTGTTTATGTTTAAATTCAGAAGATATCCTGTGTTTTTATTCCTCTTTTAAAGATAATTTTCTGTATCAGAAAGAAAAATGTTAAAATAAAAGTTTTAATATATGACACATGGGTATATTACACCCTTTAATATTGCATAAATAATTTTTATATTGTGTTTATTAGATGCACCTTTTGTGGTGCAAATATGATGGTGAACAAGAAATAAGATGAAGGAAAGTATCCAAGTTGTGCTCTTTCTTTTATTACATTTTACTTCTATTTCTATGCTGTCTCTTAATACAGAGTTCATTAAAATATATTTTATCTTATTGCAGTGAATTACCCCCCACCCATATTTAAAAAAGGGAGGGCGCGGTGGGGTTAACTTTTATAAAATTGATCGCACAACAGTATGATCTGTGTAAATTAAAATAACACGGCACTATGCTTTTTTTTGTTTTGTTTTGTTTTATTGACATTTTTTATATGAAACTATATGGACATGTATTTTAGTGTACATTTTTGGCATCTCAATTTCTATTTCAAATCTATTCCAAGAAGCAGCATGTTTGACTAGTGTTACCCAGTATGTCCCCTCCACCCCCCTCATCTTGTCCTATTTTACTGCACCAGTTAGTGCGCATGAGCTTTAGCACATCTGAATCATACGTGAGTGTGTGTGCCAAGTCTGTCGCATTGATGATCGCCTTATTCACCACCCGAAACAGCTTCTGCAGCAGCTGAGTGTCTCCTCCTGAACTTCCCAGCTCATGATGGAGCATCCATGCCCACCCTCAGTCTCACCATCCCTGCTACCTCTATGACCTTGACTGTGAATTATGGGATACCCCTCCACCCTACGGTGTGCAACCACCCAGCCTGGTGTTGCAACAGTCGAAACAATGTGAGTGGGTGGGTAACATGGGCTAAGGGCGGGTGCCTGAGAGAGGCAGAAGGATGATGAGAAGGAGGAGGAGGGGTGGAGAGAGGCTTCTTGAAGGCGCTGTTGCCATAGGTAACCTGGATCTGTGCCAGGAGAGGAGAGGGGGCTATTTGCATGTATTCAAATCTCGCATGAATTATTCACTTCATAGCCTCGGCTGGAGTGAGAGCAGACAATAGCGGTTCACATGTACACACAAATGCACAATATATCCTGTAAAAAGGACACAGAAATCTGCCTTTTGGTGCACAGAAGCACAGCCTTGTGAGGTGTGAGAAAGGTGAGGAGGTTACAGTGACAGGTGCCCAGGAGTAAACGCTGTCACAGAGCTCGATCAGATTTAGAAGTGTCAAGACAGTGACTGCTGTTGTAATATCAGTTTATCTCATTTAAAAGCAGTCAGTTCAGTTGAGGCCCTGTTTACCAAAAATACTGCTGATGTGAAATAACCATGTATAGGTGTTATTTGACTAAAGTAGGCATATGGCCTTTGATTAAAAATGTGTATAAACAAAGATGTTCACGCTCAGCGGGATTTGCTGGTGGGTGGCTGCCATCGCCCTGAGCGCCTGCTCTGCATCGATGTCCTCAAGGAAGCTTTCATAAATTCAGTGGTATTAAAATGCCTTGAAAAATGTTTTATCTAACATAAAAGGGCTTGTAAGCACTTCCTTGTAAAATACACCTTAAAAAAAGAGAAAAAAAACATGAAATAGATGAAACAATTGACAATTATGGTGCAGTTACTGTAAAACTTAGTCGTGTAAAAGCTACCCGTGCATACATGCTGATATTTACAAGACTGTAGGATTGTCACCTCCTCATGCTGAAACTCTCCTCGCTCCCTCTCCCCACCACTCTGTCTTGTTAATTTTATAAGATCCAGCATATTGCCACTTATCAGCTGCCAGTGTTGTAAAAGCTCTGAGGTCAGTGCATTACTGAGCTGCTGGGCTCCTCTCTTCCATTAGAGGGAGTGTTCAGGCTGAGCTGGCCTTTGCTCAATCAAACGCATGCTCCAAGCACAGATGAGAGGGCACACACACACACATATATATATGCGAACAAATGGAGACTCTTTCTGTCCTCGTTTGTGAAACGTGTGCATAAATATTGGAAACTGAACGCATACGTGCGCTTGTTACTGCAGGCCTCTCTCTTTTCACACTTTCAAGCCTGCAGGGGGTAAACACCTTCATTTGCATGTGGTGTTTGCATTAAGGAGAATAAATGCAAAGGTGCTGCGGATGACATTTTCCCCACTTGGCATTTAAACAGACTTTAATGCCAAATGAATTGTAGCTTCCTCCAAACTCTGGATAAGGTGAAACAGATGAGAGGTGCAGCTCAAGGCAGCAGACGGGAATAAGAATGCGGTTGATTTAACAGAGATGCCAAAACGGGAAAATAAATAAATAGATAAAAACAAAGTTGGTGTTGCTGGAATGTGACATTATTCTTCCCAGTCAGCCAGGGAATTAGGCTGATTTTATGTCATTGCTTTTCAAGGTGTTGCCAGGGTCACGGGAATTTAAGCATAAGCATTAATATAAAAAATGCTCTTTTTATTTAGAATAAAATGCTTTAGTAATTATGATATAGGCTACAACCTTTCTTTTCTTTCTTTTCCAATTCCTTTTACTGTCTGAAAGGAGTGCTAACATGAAGGGATTACTCCTTAATGTTCTATAAAAGCATTTGTGTTTTAAATGTATTGCATTTCTGTTGTCTGCAGTGATTTCATCGTGAATTTTTGACGTCAGCAGTCATGGTTTGACTATTCAGTCCTCTAATAAGACAGAGGCACCCTGCTTTGCTTTCAGTGATTATGTGCCCATTTAAAAACATGTATGTATTTCTTCTGCAGGAGCGAAGTCTTGGGAGGGTGGGTGGGTGTGCAGTGGGTGGACAGCCGAAGGAGAAGCCTCTGACAGACTTTGCATGAGAATGGCCGGGGTCCTGTGAACCTTCTGCTCCCTCTGTCCATATTCAATGGCGTCGCTGCAGTTAGCATGGCAATTTAAGATCCAAGTTCTTGGACTTTTTAATGCAGTCCACCCCCCTCCCCGACCCACCCGCTCTGTCTCCCCCACTAACCCATGCCCTGAGTCCACATGACAAACGTTCAACTTGCTCCTCTGTGGGTGCTGAAAGAAGAGACTACAGATTTGATTAGGTGTCTTGAGAACCACCAAGTTCAGGGAAGCACCCCCCCCCCCCCCCCCCCCACACACACACAAACACACACACACACACATACACACATAGATGCACACACAAACATATACAAACATACAGACACACAGAGATGTTCCAGTTGCAGCATCACTTGGTTACATTTCCATATTGTTGATCCACCATAAAAAAACTGCAAAGAATTTTTTTTTTTTTGTTAACCTAAATGTTTTATTCACAGTAGTATCATTAATCATGACCTATTTTCACTCACTTTTAACTAAAACTCACTTTGGCTTCACAGCATGTTTCCCACAACTGAAATCTTTGAATTTAAAAAGAAATTTAAATCACGTTAAATGAAGTTGTGTTTTCTCCATATAACAGTTTAACCAAAAAAAAAAAAAACCCAAAACAAAACAAAACAAAACACCCCCCTGCTTTTCTCACATTTCAGTTAATTATCACATGCTATTTGACACATTTTTTGATGAACAATTTTTAAAAATCTTGACTAATATTTCTTGTAAAAGATTCCAATTTTCTTAGTGCTCTGTAAAATGCGAAGTGTGTTGTGTAAGTGGGATTTTATCCTCTTCTAAAAATTCTAAAACTATGTTTCTTTAGACTGTGACTAGTATACAAATAATTTAAAGTGAACTGTTTTTACATACTTATTTTAGGAAGTAAAATACTTCAGCATTCCAATTTATTTGTTATTTTCTTAGTATAAATAATCATTGGTACGTCTCAGCTGCATCGAGTACCATCCTGCATTATTTATATAGTTTCCACAAACATGATGAACTGGAAAGAGTTATTTATTTATTTATTTTTTAAATACACCCTCAATCAAGGATTAGTATTTCATAGAGAGCAAAAAGGTGTGAAAAAATCCATGTGTGTTAAAAATAAATGTGCTTAAATATGCTGTTCAAATAAAATAAACTGATTTTTTTTTCATAATGACCCTTTTCTCTTCATTTCAGCTTGTTTATTTAAATTAAATCATTTTTCTAGAAGATTCTAAATCAAAACATTTTGTGACATCATTGTACTTTATTAATGCTTCACATGCGAGGTATAAATAATATACACAGATTCACAGCGGCAGGAAAACACATCCACTTTTATTTTAAATGGTCCGATTTGGTTTTAAGGCCAGCAATCATTGTGTGGCTCTGTCCTGCTGTTAAAGGCCTTTGTGTTGCTAACCGACCACGATGTTAGAGACCCTCCCTGGACAAACAAACAACTGAGCAATTACAAGACAATTAGCTGACCCCCGAGGATTTATTTAGTTTAACAATGAACTGCATTTACAACTGAAGGGTCTAATAAAAACTACACAGTCTTTAGCTGTACTCATAATAATCAGTCTGAGAGTGTGGGAAATCTGTGACGTTATAAAAAAACAGCGATAGTTAAAATAATATGTCATTATTCAAAAGCACTGTGTGTGTGTTCAGAATTCAAAAATAAAGAATGACTCAATGGACCATGGGTGTTTTTAAAGTGATTAAAGGGACATTAAAATACAGTAGATGTAGGTAAAATGTATGGAAAAAGCAATTATTTCAACACAAGCTGCTTTTTTCCCCCCCTTCTCTTCACATTTGGTACCAAGAGGGAGCAGGCTGCGCTGTCAGAGTTGCACACCCCATACAGACTTTATGTTACATGATCCGTAACTCTATCTATAGGTGTTATAGTATCATTCCCACCATTAAAGAGGTTTTCCACCTTCCCAATGACCCCCGCCTCGCCTCACAGGACACAGAAAACGACCTGATGGCAATGTCTTTTACTGTACAGAGGGTGAGCTGAAGTGTGTGTGTGCGTGAGGGTGTGAGTGTGTCCCTGCATGTGTGCACGAGCTGGTCACTCTGGACTCTCTGACTCTGGAAAGCCAGCAGGCTCGACCTTCTTCCGTGTGAGAGTGAGGGAATCTAGCACGGCCTGTAAGCATGTATATCAGGTCATCTCACGGCTGGATGGAGACTCCCTGGGTGGCCCACTGTGGTCAATACTGCTCTGGTGACTGGACACACAGAATGGGATAATCTCCTGCTTTCTTTCAGGGCCATGGTGAACACACACACACACACAAACACACACAACCTTTTTTATGCCAGCCTGACCACAGAGGCTCGCCTGGTCATAATTTCAGGTCAAAACCAGTCGGAGGGAGGCCGAGGGCAGGAGAGCCTGGACGGAGCTAAGGGACAGTGTTGTTGGGGAGAGTGGGGAGGGGGGCTGAAGGGGAGACGCGCGCCCATTTCAGCCAGAGCACTGGAGCACACTGGGGGCACTGGAGCATCGCCTCCGCTGGCTGTTGGGGGGAAAACAAAAGGAGGTGTGATCGCCACAAAAAATAGAACCTGTGTGTGTGTGGCATGGTTATGAATGTGTATCATTGTTCAGAGTTTCCTTCAGCTCCAGCAACTCCCTTCATCACCCCTGCTGCTCACATACAAAAGCGCCTAATTGACACTACAGATATAGGCCACTACGGTTTAACTGCTCTCCCAAACCTTCAGCCATTCTGGATTAATCTGTGGATTTCCAATGAACAGTCTGTTTCCACATCCTGCATGTCTTGTATGTGAGGCATCGGATGTCCAGTGTAGAAGAAATAAACTGCTGATTTTATGAATATA
>JAOWBL010001982.1:0-14379 GCA_028564865.1 Zenarchopterus dispar
TGAGGAAACTGGCTGATCCCAGACCTGTGATGTCACAGAGCCTCCAAACCTGGACAGCTCGGACAGACGCCAGCTCAAGAAGCTGTTTTCCTGCAGCAGCTCAGCGGTGAGGTAAGTGGAGAGGAAGAAAGCTCGCATTGTTGCTTGTGGTCATACTACGGGTGCTTTAACGAGTCTTTTAAAAGTCAACAAGATTACACGTCTCCGGGTTGTTTACTCCACAGCAGTGAACAGTGCAACCTCCCGCTTTGTAGCAAGCGCGGTCATAAAATCCCTCTGAGCTCGGTTCCAGTTAACTCCTGAGGAAACGGCTTTTGGAACAAGCTCAGAAATCCAACTTTGTCTTTGTTTTCAACCAGTTTTGTGAGAAGAGTGTAATCGTACAGTAGCTTGTCCAACTCTAGTAAAGAAACTGAAAACTTCACGTGTTCCTCCTCACCCTGCCTTTTTTTTTCCAGCTTGAAGGCTTCATTTATATTTGCCCAAAGTTTCCCTGAGCTAAGCCTCTCTGACCTATTACCCAAAGTCCCACAAAACTGGGTTTGTTCGAGTCCCTTTACAACACACGCACACAGACACACACACACATTTTTGCCAGATGTTGTTCCTTGTTTCTTTCCACATTAAAATTATGTTTAGAAAGGGAAGGGAAGGAGTGCTTGTGATGACATCAGGATCTCCTTGTTGTTGTCCAGAGCTGCAGCAGAGAGGCGCTTATGGCTTGTTGAAAGTGAAACCATCTTCAGCTGAGTGCATCAACATGAAAGGATCTCAGTTTCCCAACATCACTGCACGATCTGTTCACGGTGTATCTGGATAACCCGTCCTCCTCCACTCGTATCTGCTTCAAAACACCCTCCTGGTTAACGTGTTTACGTCCAGACAGTTACGCCTTTGCTTCTTTGAGTCATTATGTTTAACAGTCTGTGACAAAGTGTCCAGGACTGACTGTTCCTCCGAGCTGCTGCTGCTGTTCCACCCCTGACTGTTGTTGTGAGGGAAAACTGTAACCAGGTAACCACGACCCCAACAGGGGCACAAACCTGACATGAAATCATTCTGTCAGGTAGTTCATTTGTTTGTTTTATTTATGATCATTTTGCATCAAAGGGCAAACATTCAAATATCCTCTTTGAAGCCAATATGGAAGTAAAAAAAAGATGCAGAGTCTGGACTGACCACTAGGGGGCTGGCTCCAACAGTGAGTGTTAAAAAGTTAATTTTACTAACAGACTGAATGTGGACTGGCCTGAAAAGCTCTGCGGATTAATTTTAGGTAGGGAGCAACATTTGAAATAGGATATCGTGTTGCAAATATTCGCTGGCAGCTCTGCAGCTCCTCAAACACAGATTATCTGAAGGAGTCATGTTGGATTATTTCATGACCCTTCAAGCAGAAGTCTGCTGCGATCTCCAGTCAGTGAGACCATAAGTCTTGCCTAGATGGACCAGGTCCATCCTCCCAAGCAACCCAGCTGAGATCTGCTCGTCCTTGTTTCAGGTCCAACAGCACTCAATTCAGATGTCGTTTTGAGATCACCACTTGAAATGAGGATGAAGAGACTAATTTGATTGACATCAAGTGGATGTTCTCCAGTTTCCCATGTCTGTCGGTTTTGAGCGTTGCTGCGTGACCTTAGACAAGGAACCAAACCACCTCACCAAATCATTGGAGAAGTCCAAGTCACCATATCTCAGAGGGAGGGTCCAGGTATGGCCCACGTGACTGCGGACCTCTGGTGTTGGTACTGATCATGACCTTTATTAACCCTGCCCCTGCCAGTGATTGGCTAGAGCAATGTTTATTATGTTTTGGAGAACAAGCTGCCACCACTTTTTCTATTTTATGACAGCCAGATATATGACCAGTTGTTTTTTATTTTGAGCAGCTTGTGGTTGTTTAAGAGAAAATCAAAAAACAGTTCTTTGTTAGAAATCAGGTGGAATCACTTACCGGACCTTTAATTGTTTGACCAGACTGCCACAAGGAGCTCTGGCTTGACCTGGAAGAGTCCGGAGATGAGGGCTGAGTCCAGCCAGCATCCAGGAGGTCTTCTGCCAGGTGTGACTTCTCCTGACAGGATGGGTACCTTTGGCCCATGGACCCTACCAGGTTGGCCTGGTACCACCTGGAGTCCGAACACCGATCGCAGTGCCAGCTGCTCTTAGAGAAATGGTTTTAAAATAATCTGGAGTTCAATATTTTACAAAGAGAAACATCATTCAGGTTCCAACAAAGTCATCCCAAGGCGAGACTGTGTCATTCTCACAGCTACAAACCTGACTAAACATGTAAAATATTAAAGTTCATGACAACATAAGTAGAAGTTCAGTTTGTCTGGAGGGGTCTCGAGGAAAAACCTGTCCGACAGCTTCTTCAGTTTAAAATCAAACTAATAATGGAGGTACTTGGTATTTACACACATGATTTTGTTTTGTTTTTGGAATTTTGGAATCCTATGGCCACGCTAAGCCCCGCCCCATCTGTCTCTGATTGGCTGGTTGGCTTAGTACGTCATAAATTAGTTGCCCACTGGTGTGAACTTCCATTATTCGAATTAACTACAGGCGAACTCAGCATATTTGAGCTTAAAAACTATCGTGGACAGCCTTGTCGTGCAGTGTAGCTACGCGGTGAACGTTATATTTACAATATTTGGTGTTGAAGGAGAACGTAAACAAACATGGTTGAAGAGAGTGACGCTAGCAGTCGCGGATAAACAACTTCCGGTGGCCGCGATCGCGCGCTTAATTTACAGACCGTAAATTTACAAACCGCATAATGTGTAAATGAAATTTGACTTTTAAGTACCGTTTTCCCAGAGTTGTATTAAAAAATAATTTTTAAAAAAAGGAAAAAAAAAAAAGGCGAAGTCTGGTCTGAAACGTAGTTGTCATGGAAACGCGAAGCCCCAGACGCCATGGCCCAGTTGTGCCTGTGGTGAGTGTTGTTGTTGTACATTTAAGGTTGTATTTTCCTTAAACAAGGCCCCATTATGATCCCACGAATTTTTAAATTTATATTTTTACTCAGAGAAACATAGGATTTAAAGAGCATGTTCAAACTTTAAGACATTACTGTGAATAAGTTTCCTGAATCAAAATGGAGTCGTTTTTTCGTACTTTAGGGTCGTAAATGAGAGGGAACAGTTTTATTTTACTGGGAGCAGCACAGTTTCCCTCTATAAAGTCAAAGTCATTTCTTTCATATAAAAAATAAAAACAGAGCTTCTCAGCCCTCCCATTTCCACACTTCTGTGCAGATCACAGCCCTCACACCCCTACAACATTTATTTTCTACACAAGATAAAAACAGATGCAGGGCTTCGTGATAAGGCTTTAAATCACTTAGGAGGCAAACATCACCAGTGCGTGTTTATGCTTTTTAATCTGATGAATCAACTCATTGTAAGCCCTTCCAGCAGCGCCGCAAATCATAAAACTACCACATACAATCATCAAATTGTGTTGTTTTACTTTTGGTAATATTGTATTGCAGTTCCTTAAGTTAGGCAATGTGAGCACACACAAACATTTTTAAACCTCATATCAAAACAACAAGATATTTTTATATATTTATATATATTTTTGTCCAAACAGTTAAGGTTTTCTAGCTTCTACATGTTCCTTATAGGACATTCTTAAAAACCTCAACAAACAGTACAGACGCTATCAGAAACACAGATGTAAAAGACTTTTGTAGCTCTAATTTAAGCAAATGAGTGAGAAACAAACATTTTATCACATACATTTATATATGTACAATAAAACTTATCCGTCTTCTTGTTTTCAAAATGTCCGTAAAATCCCAGTGAGCTACAAGCATCATCAAATGCTTTCCAAAGCCCGGGTCCCACTGAGAGCAGAAGCACTGCGTCCGGTTTTCAGCTCAGCTCAGAGCAGGAGGTATGTCCTGAAGCGAGCGTCGGCTAAACACAGCCGACGTTCGCTTCATTTCTGATTCTGTGACCGAAACGACATCTGAAACAGGAGGTCCAGCTGCAAGCGCCATCGGCTCATCCGGCGTCAATCAGCCGGAGGAGTCGGGAGCCACGGTGGATCATTTCAGGACACCTTCAGTCACTGAAATCTGCGGTTGGTCGGCGCCGCAAGGCCGAGTCATGCTGGGGTTCCAGCTGAGTCATGGTGGGTCGCAGCCAAGTCATGGCGGGCAGCAAGCCGAGTCATGGTGGGTTGCTGCCAAGCCATAGCAGGTCCCAGCCCAGTGCTGTTAGTCCTCATTTCAGCTATGGCAGCACTTGTTTCAGATGTCGTTTCAGCAGCAACGCCTTAACTTTGTATTATGATGATGAACAGTGAGGAAGTGATGAAAGCTAGTCATTGGCTGAGCCAACTGTCAATCAAAAGAATATGCCTAATATTTGGGGAAAAAAAAATATTACTTTATATAAATGAATCTGATGTGTAAACAAATGAACCCTCCTCAGAGTTGTCATGGACATGAAATCAAACATAAACTAATGCAGTTTTTTTTAAAAACTAAATGTCAATTTAAAAATACTTAAAAACAGGGATCTTTAATTCAACATTATTCTGTGACAGAGTTATTCATCTTATTGGACCAAAGTTTGTCCTCTCTAGACTTTCAGGACATGTTTTTGATAAATAATACAACAGGAACCATTTGTTTAAAGCAAAGATAAATGTCTGCTTTTGTATTATTGCAGTTTATGGTAAACAAAATATTTTTAAAAACTTTTTTTTTTAATGTAGCTATAAAAGTTAAAAAGGACAAGACCTGGTGAAATACGCACAGATTACCCCATGATTCTCATGAATCCCTTGTGTGAACTCTGACCTCATGAACTCAGCCAAACAGCTGACTCAGCGAAGCTGGACCGCTGTGCTTCTGGTCCTGGTAGAACCCAGGCTTTAGTCTGATACACAAAAACCTTGCACTTCTGTTTTTATGAGCCTTTATAGATATCAAAAATACGTGTCATTTCACAGGATTCTGCAAGACAAAGAGCAGACGAGTCAGTTCCCACATCCACGAGTGAAAATTTACAGTGACACAGGAAAAGAATGCATATTACTTTGAGATATATTTCTCTCTCTCTCTTTTTTTCTTTTTTTTTTTTTTGGCAGGTGACATCTACAGAAACACTAATGCATTTATTCCCCAACATGCACGAAAAAAAGGCAAAAAGTTAAGAAACATCAGTATACTTACAAAGCACACAAAATAAAACATCCCTCTAAAGCACCACCAAAATTCAGACTTGACATTCACCTGGAAAAGTGACATTTTTCACATACAGTCACCTCTAGAAGATTTGGACAATGAAAAAGATTTAATGAGTTTGCCTTAATACACCACAGCAAAAGATTTAAATACTACGATCTGTAGACAAAGTGAGGACTTTCACCTTTGAGAAGTTTTTGTAAAACTTCTTGACGTCTATTTTTGTTTTGAAGTAATGAGGGAGTGGATCACCTGGTTTTTGCAGTAAATTGTCCAAATAATTTTGGTCCCTAAAATTGGAGGTAAAACAATCTAAGTGCCATAATTTTTAAAAAGCTCTTAAATTAAAGGTGAAGTTCTGTACTTTAATCACATTTGATCATTTTATTTTTAAATGTATTGCTGCATATAAAAAGGTAAAATCATAAAAACTGTGTTGTCCAAACCCTTGTGGACCTAACTGTAGAGGTTTGGCAGTTCTTCATGTCCCATGTGGTCCTCGGTTTTATTGTTAGGGTGTCTGAAATCCCTGATCCGTCCTGCGACCGTGAGCTTGGCTGCATGTGCTCATGCATGCGTACTGTTTCAGATAGTGTGGCAAAGTAGAGTCGTCATGCATAATAAGAGCCTGCTATACACAGAATCAACACTAGGTGGCAGACTTTGCCCACTCTGCGAGCAGCTCCAGGCTGCTTGGGAATAAAATGTCAAGTAATGGCAGGGGAAAGACATGCATAGGGCAAACATTACACTGGGAGTCAGGTATATTGCTTTACAAAGAATGTGCGTTTTTCCTTCATTAGTTTCCTCTAAAAATATACAAATAAAGACTTCTCAAACTAACCCAGAGACATCACGGGACTCTCTAATATGCCGCCGCCTGCTTATCCTGTTTTTCTTTCCTTCTTGGCATCAAACAAAACAAATCTCTTGATGCTTTCTCTCCCTCCACACGTCCTTGAGCATCCCTGTCTTCTCTTTATCCCTCGTACCCCTTCGCCTCCCCTCTTCCCTTTCCTCCCTCCCTCTGGCTCTTTTCCTTCCTTCCACCCTCCTCCTCTCTGCAGGGCAGCTGGGGAGACTGGCATTTCTCTAACAGTGGGGGTTGGGGGGAGGATCTGCACCGAGCTTGGGCCCACGCTGGGCAAAGAGAGGGTGGGTGTGGTGTGGCAGACGGAGGTGTGTTTGTGTGTATCCAGGTCTGGAACCGATAACGTGACCCGATCCCCCAACAACACCGGTCTTGGTACAAGTTGAACCCCCCCTTGGTACATGAACCCCCTGGAATTAATCATTTTTGTAATATTTGAAATGAAATGTGATCTGATCTTCATCCAAATCACAAAGACAAACAACAACCATAAGCTGGTAACATTTTTAAAAAAAATTTTTTAAGTCTTGATTGAATAAACCCTTTAAAAGTTTAGTGTGTTTGGGAAAAAGTTAGTGAACTCATGGAAGTGCAGCTTACAGCAACTTTACATCTGCTAATGTGAACCACCCCTCCCAAAAACATCTCTGAAGCCATACGATCAAGATTCGTTTATCTACATAAGGCTCTAGACGGGATATAAAGTCATCTCAAAGTGTTTAGGCATCCATCAGTCTAGAACTGGAGACATTTTAGTCTTGTAAGGACATCCAGCTATGTCCAAAGACAAAACACAAAATCCTTAATAACGAAGAGGAAGATTTTGGCCACTTCGTATTGTCCAGTCTGGTCATGGTCGTCCCACCGGACCCTGAGACACATGCACCATCTGTTGGGCCCATGCAACCGTGAATAGGAAACCCTGTCATTGTTGCCAGGCTGCCATGTGCTTCTCCTAGGGAAGTTGTAAATAACTTTTTTTTCATAAAAGTGTAATACTTCTGCAGAAGCAGTAATAGTCATTTGAAGAGATTTACTGAAGTTTCAAGCAACTTTTCCCCACCGGTAGGCCAATGGTTCTTTTGTAGCACTTTAGTAGCTAGCTCAGCATTTTCCTTTTTGGCAACAAAGAGCAAGCCTCTTCTCAAAGTCTTTCACAACATGAGAGAGTACCACTACATAACAGTTAAAGGCTTGAAGACAAACGTTTCTGTTCATGAGTCTCCAATACACAAGCTGTTAGCAGTTCCTGCCAGAACATCATGGAGGCTCCTGCTTTCCGTAAACGTCAGTGGTGGTGCCAAGGAGCGCCTCGACAAACCACAAAACCACTTGGGAAAACTGCTTCATGGACTTAAATAATAAACATAAAACTGTTTGAGGAGAATACTCAGGACTAACCACGAGAGGTTGCAGCTTCCAGTGGTGAAGTAAGGTGGAGGGAGATTCCAGATTTGGGCTTGCTTCTCTGTGTTGGTGCTTGGACAACGTCCCATCACCAAGTGGAAAACGAAACTGCAAGTTTTACCTGAATCAGAATAACGTCAGGGTGTCCAGCAGCTGAAGCTTAGTAGACGCTGGGTTATGCAGCAGGACGATGATCCTGAACGTGGAAGTAGATCCACCACAGAATGACTTCAAGAAGATGAAAATCCACCTTCTGGAGTGGTCCAGTCAGAGTCCAGGCCAGAACCCCTGTAGAGATGTAGAGGGATCTCAAGAGGAAGAGGAATGATCCAGAATTCCTCCTGAACGTTGAGGTTGTAGAAGTCAATGGTGGCAAAGGAGCCTCAACCAGCTGTTGACTCCAGCCCTGTTTCCGGTTCATTCCAGGACAGTATTTTAGGCGTTTCCATGGTAAAAGGGTCCCACACAACCGAACCAAACCGCACCATTGCTGCGCCCCCTTCAGTTGTAGGTCCAGAGGAAAATGGTACGGTAAGGTTAGGGCGGAGCTACTGGTGTCACATGATACAATCCGTTGACTGGCCGACATAAGAACGACACAGCCCATGACAAAAGCAAACGCGAAACAAACGTTGGAAACGGTTGGAACAGGAAGAGGATGCCTGAAAACAACAGTCGGACGTTGGAGCAGCGTCGGGTAAAACTTAAGAAGCTAAAAGGACGACAGTGGTCGTAGATGACCTCCATCATTGCTCTTTGTTGTCGTCGCACTAGTACCACGTCATGCTAGCTCTTTGTTCTAAACCCCCCATGCCCAGCGGTGGTCCAACTTGGCCTGGAAACGCTCACCTGACCTGGCTGGACCATGGTGAACCGAACCGTACCGGACCACTCAGTGGAAATGGAGCTTTACTCTTCCTTCCAGCTTTTTCAATATTTATTGGCTGCGTTCAGTTAAGATGTAAGAAGATTTACTGGTTGTTGTCAGCTTCAGCACACTGAACTTGTGACTACAACTTAGATAAAGATCAGATCACATTTTTGTGGCAGATTAAAGAAGAGAAGTTCAAGGGAAGTTGGTGCAAAACCTGTTAAGTGGAATTTACAGACAAACTGAAAAAGTCGACCTGTCGATGACTACATGTCAGTGGGGGAGGGGGCACTCAGGTCATTCTCGGTGTGTTTTCTCACAGCGACTGAAAAATAATGTTTGTAAAGAGGGAAAGATGAATGATAGCAGCAGGTGAGTCGGGCAGGATGCGACTCCTCTGCCTCGGTGGCGGCAGGTCGCTTCTTTCATTCGGTTACCGTGACGGATACATTTAAGAGGCAGGTGAAGACGAGCAGAGACGTGGAGAAAGAAGGAGATGGAGGTGAAGGAGAAATGGAACTGACGGGGAGAATATGTCGGGGTCAGATGTGTCGGTGCAACTCTGGCAGCGGCGAGGAGGAGAGGGCCGGTCGCGGTTCAATTCCTCGACTCTTCATGAAAGACAGCAGCTGGTCGGGGATCTCGGCGAGGACGTCCTTCGCCAGTCGCGCCATGCTGAGGACCTGGTTGCCAGATCTGTCCACGTAGTCTCTGAAGGGAACAAACTGGAAGCAGAGAAGACAAGAACATGTCAGCTGTGGAGCGGTATCAACCAAGTGACGAGTTTCAGGTCATAATATTCCAACTTGTGTTTTTTTTGGGTTTGTTTTTTTTTTTTTTTTTTTTTTTTAGAAAACCTGCATCAGTATTTCTGTACAGATGGAGATTTTCAGGTTTCTTTTTTGGTGATAATGAAACAGGAACCTCACTGTGAAGGCAGTCTAAGCTGTCACAACCCACTCGAGCTCAACTTAGGTCCCACTGATCCATGAAACTAACACTGATTTACATCATTCTGATCAAATCGGTCTCATCCATCCTCCGTTCAGATGTTGCTACCAAACACAAGTCAGACGTGAGGACTGCAGGCCGTCAGGTCAAGCCAGGCCAGTTTGCATGTTTTCCATCAGTTTTCACAGATTAGTGGGAACCAGCTTCATGTTTTCAGACATTTTCAGACCCTGCTGGCTCCAACCAAAGAGCCCGGGTTGGGTTCTGTTGGAGTTCTTCAGATGGTCTCAACCTCAGATAACCAAGTGTTTTTAATTTCCTTTTACATGCGCCATTTCAACTCAAATTCTCTTGGTTGCACGTGAGACTGTGAATGTGTGAAACATGTTTTTAACAAAACAAACAATGTTCTTTTATGCCCTTGTATGAGAGGGGGAGAAAAAAAAAAAAATCAATAAACCCCACCTTCATGAGAGAACCGAGCACCGATGTGATTGTGTTTGGCATGCTCATACCTCTTTTCTCCCACTTTTCTGCCCCTCTGGTGGGTTAATAATAATAATAACACCTAGATATTTTCCACTGGATTATTATTTTATTTTCCAGAGCTCCACTGCCGACTTGATGTCTGGTGAAAACCTGCAACTTGAATCAGGTGTGAAATGTGGCACCTTGTGTGCGACTGGGAGGGGAGCTGGGAAATAATGACAGCGAGGAAGAAACGGCGTCTGGCTGCTTCAGTGATTGATTTTAAAGCTGGCCTCGCCTCTCAGGCCTTAATTAATGAAGCTGTGGAGACGAGGAACGCCGCCGCCCTTCTCCCAGGGATCCCTCACACTAAACAGATTTTATTAGATGATTTCAGACGTGTACTTCAAAGTCCCGCAAGTGTTCCCTGATTGATAGTTATGTTTCTATTTTGATCAGAGAAAAAGCTTGATATGGGCTCATTTAACGTTTCAGAATTCATTAAACCACTTTTCTGTCATTCTTTGATCAAATGATATGATTAATAATTGAATAAGTAAGAACATGGTTGTGAGAGACGATTTTATCTTATTTACACATATAAGAAGAAGCAGGAAAAGCTGAAGTGAAAGCAAGAGGCGATGACTGTGTAATTGTAGTTCATCACCAGGGGTGGGATCCTAATTTGAGTCAATTTTAAAGTTAAAAATGTCCAAAAATAAAAAAATATATTTATTGTCTACTATTTAGAAAAAACAAAACAGTTTTGGTCTACATAGTTACATTTCATATCCATGACAACCGTGCCAGAGGTAAATTTAAATGGGGGTGTGGTTTCATGAGTGACAGCTCCACTGACGTTTAGTGGCTGTCTTCACTGGATCTACTCAGTATTTTAGGTGAAGGAGACTGATGAGTTGTGAATTAGGAGATAAGAAAGAATAATCTTTCTCATTTAAATGATTATATTGCAGGTTGTGACAGGACTCATAATAATATTGTCTTCTGCTTAGTTATTTGCTCCTTTAGATACCGTTTGGTTATAAGTCAGTTTCAGTGATGAAAATGTATCATTTAAATTAATTTACTCTGCAATTCTCTTTCATTTCTGAGTTCATTGTTTCCTCTCCAGAAATAAATAAATACAAAGTTTATTAGATGTGAACATTTCTGCTAAGAAACAATATTCACTACTAATGCAGCTAAACATGATTGACTCTCACTTTAACTCTGTGTCATATCTAAAATAGATTTTTGACAGCGGTCATAATAAAGAATGAACTCTAACTTGTAAGATTTAATAAAATAAACGCTTCCTACAAAGCCCCAAATCAGAGTTTTTAAATCAACTTGAATTTTCTCTGGTGGTGAATTATTAAAACTCTGACCTTGAGAACATCATAAAACATAAAACGCCGCTGAATTAATGAGCACGACTGAAACATTAACAGTCTGGTGAGCCTTTC
The DNA here is from genome assembly GCA_028564865.1 of Zenarchopterus dispar. Taxonomy (NCBI): domain Eukaryota; kingdom Metazoa; phylum Chordata; class Actinopteri; order Beloniformes; family Zenarchopteridae; genus Zenarchopterus; species Zenarchopterus dispar. Next base: position 11,241 of record JAOWBL010001982.1, read on the forward strand.
CTGAACAAATAAATGTAATTAATAATTCATGTCAGCTAAAACCAAATAAACCCACACGTCCGTGGACGGGTGGGAGGAATCTGTTGGACATTTTGGGGATCTGATCTGAGTTCGTTCGCAACACCGTCTTGTCTGACTCTTTAAAACTGCTTTTAAAACTAAAATCTTCCTTTTTTTAAATGGAGCTGCTTTGGCATTTAAGGTGCTGCAGCAACATCGCGCCAGCTGCTGGAAGCATCGCACTAAGAGTTGCTTCCACAGTCACTAAAACGTGTTTTCTAATAGTTCAAAACCCTTTTTCATGAAACCGCTCAACATTCAGATGGGGATTGTTCTTCTTCAAACGTCAGACTTGATATCAGCCACTAATGAAACACAAACTGCTGACGGCCCACGAGCGCATCACTGCATCCCATCTCCATCTTCCACTTAAAAAAACAAAAAAAAAAGCAACTTTCCATCACTTTTAAGCACAAGCGTAAACTGAATAATGAGTTTAGAGACGTTAGAGAATCAATGTTGCTGCAACAAAAGCACTTTTCTGACTCAATCAATAACTACTGAAACTCCTGAGATGTTAAAGATTTTAAACTTTTTTTTTTTTACTTGTGTGTTCGAAGGCTAATAACAGTTAAAGGATTCATGTCCAAATGCAAATGTGACGGAAACAGACGACACTGTGGAAACAAAACCGCCTCAACACCAATCTGTGGATTATTTGGTCATTACTCAGCGTTTTGTCCACCAACACACAAAGATGCTAATTTAAAGGTAGTTATTGATCACAGATTGTATAAAACAGGACAAAACCTCCTGCGACGTTAGCCGTAGCTTTCTGAACACGTTTTTAAACCCAAACATGAGGAACTACGACAGCAACAACTCTGACTAGTTCCTGGGTGAAGGTGGGGGGACTTGGGGTGTTCATGATGAGCAGTTATCCCCCACTACCACCAGATGGTGGCGCTATACTGCAATTACAATCAGGTAAAAATCACCTGAAGAAGAAGGTGGCGGGATAAACCCAATAAATCCCTCTAGCTGATGATCCAACGGCGCCGTGGCTTTGAAACAAATGTTTCCCTAAATGACCTACGGTTCCCTCGTATATTTAAAAAAAAAAAAAGAAAAAAAAAAGCTCACCGGGAGGAGGGCTGCAACGACGGGTGAAATAGAGCAAAGATCAGAAATAATCTAATAAAAACAATTGTTTTACTTTAAAACCAAATACGTTAAAGTTATCAGGGATGGAAACACTAATCGATCAGAGTCGGAGAAGAGAGTCCACGTGAGAAATCTGGTGATTGTTATTGGCTTAAATGATTAACTAAAAACTAAAACTAAACTAAAACTAAAACTAAAAACTAAAAACAGAAAGATCAGCTTTGAGCAGCTGACTCAAACCCAACCAGGAGGACGGGACGTGTAACCCATTTTTATTCATCCATCGAGTTTTATTCTGAAAATCCACCAGACACTTGATTCTGCATCGACTCGGTCCAACACCAGAACAAACAACGCACATCGTTTTGGTTCTGGCACGACCACGGTTACGGTAGAGAAGGTTCTGCAGAGCCCAGCTGGACTTGAGCCTCAGGACTTGGTACGACCCACCAGTCGAGCTATGCAGCGGCCCAATAAAAAACCTGACGAATTGTTCTGGATCAGACGTGACCACTAAAGGAGAAACACGTCTCTGCCTGGTTAGGGCCGAGTTTTCTCAGACAGCTGTCTTCAGTGTTAAATGGTGCTTTTGATTTGAAACATAATTGGACTTCTTGTGCTGTTAATTGTACTAACAGACTACCAGAACCGGCTCGGCCCGGGCCCGGAAAGGTTTGAGGGTAACGGTGGATCGGCCGGGCCTCCGGTGACTCATTCCTACATAACTGCGTTCTGGGTTACATCACAGACGGTTTGTTGAGTTCTGTTTTTACAGAAAAAAATAAAACCTACTTGTGTTACACATCAAGTGTTTATGTAAAGTCAGAGCAGCGTTGTAGAGTCAAATCTCCCCTCGCTCGGCCGCTGTTATTCATGCATGCACGACTTTGAGAAGACTTCCCCATTAAAGGAGGCTGCTGGATCTAGTTTGGAGGCTGGATGTTCCAGCTGTGTGGAAAACTAAAACCAGAACCAGCAGAGCAAGACTCTGATGTAAGCCTGTCCTCTGCACCGACAGGTCCTCAGAGTGTGTGTGTGGGCGTGTGTGAGTGTGTGTGTGTGTGGGTGTGTGTGAGTGTGAGCCGCCGTCCTCCTCCAGGCACATATCCCCCATGCTGACGCTGTTCAAAGAAAAGTACACGAGTCTAACCTGCAAATTTAAGTGGAATCAAATGGAGTACCTGAACAATGTCTCTCTCAGCAAGACGTCCTCTTGAGGATACTCTCACCTCATCTCCATCCAGCTCCTCCATCGCTGAGAGAACAGAAATCAACAGATGGAAAATGATTCAATATCAGAACCGCTGGGGGAAGAATATAAAAGCAAGCACAAGATGAACATTTATAGGCCTCTTGTAAAAAAGGGCCGGGAAACTCAGCGTGAGAACAAGGACAGATAGTCCGCACGATCACATCAAAAATGGAAATTACCAGCTAAAAACGACGCCTCGTCATGCAAGCAATAATTATGACCACTCATACGGAAACGTTAAGAGTTGAAGAGGTGGGAAAGCGTTGGCACAACCAGTTTAACAGCAGCCAAACGTAGAAGGAAGTGCCGTCTCCAGAATTGGACCTGGTTGGTTGTCAGACGGCTTCAAAAACAACACAGAAGCATCGCGGAGGGGAAGTGTGGCGCTGTCGTGGAAAAATAGCTGAACCCAGTGTGAGGTTCAATCAGCAAAAAAGATTCACACCAGCTCACAGATGATTACAACGAGACAGGCTAGAAACACTTTCAGAAAATGAGAAATAGTTTTGTCCTCTTAAAAATGTCACAGGCAAAAGTTTTTCATCTTATGTGGGCTTTTTGTTCAAAAAACTAATATAAATCAATGTCATCATTTATTAACAAAAACAAAGCTATATATAGCTCTGTTTTGGAATGAGCCAATCATACACACACACACACACACACACACACACACACACACACACACACACACACAGAAGAATCAAAACCTCTGCTTCCATC
>JAOWBL010001983.1:0-51981 GCA_028564865.1 Zenarchopterus dispar
ACACACACACACACACACACACACACACATATATATATATATATATATATATATATATATATATATATGTGTGTATATATATATATATATATATATATATATATGTGTGTGTGTGTGTGTGGGAGTGTGTGTATAAATAAAATTTTGTAAGCTGGCCTGCAAAATGCAGGGCTATGGTTTATTCACTTCATGTCAATTCAATAACACTTTATCAATGAATGAAGAGAAATCGAATAATGCAGTAACTGTCAGGCAGAAATCATTAAAGGGTCACTGTAGATTGTTACAGCTGTCGGCAAGTACGATCTCCTGTAGCAAGTCTGAAGAATCTCTTCTAGCAGACCTGAAAGATCTGTAGAGGACTGAAGGGTCTCCTGTAGCGATCTCAAGCATCTCCCGTAGAGGTCTGTGTAGCGGATCTGAAGAAGCACATAACTGAACACACTATTGTTGAATCTCTTTTATGATGATGATGTTCAGCGTTGTCAATTACATTTATTTTATGAAGCTTCTTTATAAGCATATTCATCTTTAGAGTCTCCAGAAGAGAGCCAGTATTCTTTATGAGTTTGTTCAATTTTTGCTCTGATGCTGCTCCTTCTGCAGATGAGAAGGAACTCTCCATCACCGGATTAGAAGTAAGTTGTTGCTGTTACACTGAAGCACCAACTTCCTCAGGCTTAAATTATCCTCCTGTTGCTTAAAAAAGGTAGTTATTGTTTTAAAACTTGCCAAACAATCGACATTAGCAGCCAGCACTTCCTTGAGTTTGTTGCTCTTCTAGTTTCCTGTTATCTCTTTTCCCAACTTTTTTAGCCTTCTCCCTGGTGAATTGTGGTGATTATTTGTGTGCAATTTGCTGCAAAGTAATTTTCAGTATTTTATTAAAGTTGCCACACCATCTGCTCACAACATACTAAACACTGGTGCATGAAATTAGTGAGTTCTACCTGTCTGGATTGGGTTTAAAGGGCTTATTTTTAGGTTTTTAGGTGTCAGATAAAGTCTAGGTCAAGTTTCAAGTCACTGCTTTGTGACTTAAGTGCGACTTGAGTCCAAGTTGCAGACTTACCCCCCCCCATTCCCCATCCCCTTCAACACACACACACACCACCCCCATCCTGTGAATGTCCAGTCTGTTTTTTATAAATATGTAATTTATTGTGCAGTCTTTAGAAGAAGGATGTAACTGAAGATGTAATTGAGCTAAAGAAAGAAAAAGCATCAGGGAGAGTATCTGCATTGTTTCATGGTGGACATTGATGGTCATACTGACAGACCTCGATCAGATCTCAGGAAGGACATTTGACCAGGTTTTGTTTGGACTTCTGTTGGAGGTCAGTTTGGAGAACAGGCCATGCTGTGATTGCTGCTCCTCGAGGACTAGGGAAGATGAAGAATGACAAGTCTCCTGCTGCAGAGTCTGGCTGGGAATGACCAAGAACAAAGGGAGTTTGTTTGTTTGTTTTACTTTCCCCAAGACCACGTTTAAATGGAAATATATCACTAACATCACTAACTGTTACTTGGATCAGCAGCGTTTTCTCTGACAAAAAAATAAAGTAAAATAAAATAAAATAAAAAACAAATATATACTGGTGTTGGAACTTATTTTAGATTTTTTTGTGGCTGTAGAGGCCTTTATTGAAAGTTGCTTGACAGAAATCAGGGCAGAGAGAGAGGGGGAAGACAGGCTGGGATTCAAACCTGGACTAGCTGCACAAGGATGATAACCTCTGAACGTGATGCGCTGGGTCAGCCAAGTGAATTATACTTCGCCCCAGCATAAAAAGTTGAAAGCATAAAAAGTTGAACTTTTAAACTGTAGAGAAGAAAAGTTAAAAAGCAACCATTGCAGCAGGCCATATGATAAAGAGATATGAGTTCTCAAGAACAAGTACAAGAACAAAACACTAGAGCAGAAATCATATGTTTAGTAGAGATTTAAAGTAAAAGAAACATAATAGCTCTTTAAAGCATCTTTGCAGCACTTATCACTATATAAAACCTGAGAATCCAGGACCAGAAAAGACTGGAGTTTATAACAACACCCTGTAACACTGAGACAGAGTCTTATACATATGTGAAAATGGCACAATTTATTGTTATCTTAAATAAACTTGTCAGTTGGTGCATAGTTGGGTTAACAGCTCAGATAATCATCAGTGAGTGGTGTCTGGCTTGGAGAGCGAGCTCTGACTCACCACAGTCGGCACGTCTCCGGCTGCATGCATGTTAGCGATTAGCTGCTCACAAACTATTCCCACGAGGAGTAACTCCATCAAGCTTGACATTTCCTACTTTGCTGGGTCACACAGATGCACTTTACAGCGCTGTTTTCTACTCAGGAAAGGTTGACAAAAGTGCACTGGAATTAGCTTAAATTAGTAAGCCTCTGACAAGTCAATAAGGTTATCGAGAACGATTACTTTGATGTCCTTTCCCTCACAGAGTTTGACAGGGGCATCTCAGCAGCCAGACAGGATATAAATATAAAAGTAATCACATGCTTTACTACTATTATAACACAATATCCAACAAGCAAACACAAATGCACCCTCCTTGCAACAGTAGTGAGCTAAGATAAAAGAAATATTTAACTCATACTTTTACATGGACCAATCACACTCCTACCTTTAACAAACATTTAAAGCCCTTTTAATCACAGGATTATAAGTGAAAATTATTAGAGCTTTCTCAAAAAACTGTACGTTTAAAACATGCAGGACTGTTCCTGTCAAGGACCTGGACTGAGGAACACAGGCTGAAGATGCTGAAGCACAATTATTATTTCTTGTGTCTTTACTGAACTCAGCCATTTAACATTCACAGTGTTACAGAAAAACAAAGTAAATGCATTTAATCACTGCTTAAACCCCTTTACCAGCAGTGAATTTAACAAGATCTCTGAGTAGGTGGATTTTCATCACATTTTCTCGTAAAACAAAAGCAGCTATTCTGATATTGCCACTCGTTACCTCTGCAGGGGGGCGGTGTTTCCATTGAATGGTGTTTAGCGAATGAGTGTAATTTTGGTAAACATTACTGTTTTTTATGAGTGAAATTTCCCTAGAATCTCGTCCTACAAGACTTCGCTTCAAAACAAAAAAGAAGATCTTGACTTCAAAGAAGATGGACGAAAACATCTTTAGTTTTGGACAAATCATTGCAACTTCTGCTACCACTGTTGTGAAAATTGTCAGCAACATGACATGTGAGAAGCCACCTCATGAAAGCATAAAAAGGCTTTCACGACATTTGACAGCTTATTTCCATTCCAGGCTTTTCTTTGTGATATTTAATTTAGCGTACTTTTAGAGGTACTGGAAACCTGACTGCAATCTCTGGACCAGAGCTACTCAACATTCAGAAGGAATTTTGGACCATTTCTCTTTCCAGAACTGCTTCATACATGTGTCATTGGCCTTTTTGATCTTATTCCTCACTGAGGGGTTCAGGTCTGGACTCTGACTGGACCACTCCAGGAGGTGGACTTTCTCTATGTAGTGGATTTACTTTCATGTTTAGGGTCATTATCCTGCTGCGTCACCTCTACTGAGCCACTCTGACATCATCCTGGAGGAGTTTCTGGTAAACTGGGAAATTCATTTCCTGCTCCGTGATGATAAATGGAGAAGATTATGAAGCAGTAAAGGAAGCCCAAATTATGATGATCCCTCGACCATACTTCACTGTTGGTATGAGGTGTTGATTTTGGTAAACATATCCTTTTGGCGCATATTGTATTTTACCTAAACAATTTAACCTTTGTTTCATTAGTCAGGAGAATTGTAGATTGCCAAGATGCTCTTTGGCAATCTTCAGGCTCACAGAGATGTTTATGAATTCATCGATGGGTTCACCTCTGTGAATGTTTAATAGCAGTGTTCAGTAAAACCATGAGACATTATGATTACTTGTCTTATCAGCTGAAACACATTGTGTTGTGACTTAGATGACGATCAGATCACATTTTATGGCAAAGTAATGCAGAAAACAGTTAATTACAAGGGGTTTGCATAGCTTTTCTTGTCACTGCAGACTAAATCATTATAGCAAACCGATAAGAAAAAAGGAAGAAAAAACCTAATGAAAATGAAATCTTACTCTCCAGACTGAAGCAGGATTTCACTCAGAATGCCTTTGCTTATATTCACTGGCACTGAGTCACATCATTGATCCTCTCGATGTTGTTTTTGGCAGTACTTTACATGCACAATTATCACCCTTATGACTTTGGGCTACACCAAGAAAACCAGGTTGAGGTTCAAACTGGTCTAAAGTGAAAAGCAGGAGACAGAAAAAGGAGAATAAACACACAGAGAGAGGAGTGGATAGCACAAAAGAGTAGAAACAGAGGTTTAATGATTTAGAAACAAAGAGGGAGAGTTAAAACAGGCTGACAAATGATGCAAGGAGGAGGGATTTGGGGATGAAGGAGCAGAGGAGGAGCTGCAATCGATAGAGAGGGGGATTAATCTGCTGCTTAGAGAGGAAGACCAATCAGGATAAAGGGAGCATTCATCATGATACAGCCCTCACACACACACACACACACACATACACACACACAATTAAAGACTACTCTCATTTCACAGCACAAGTCTGCCTCAGGTTTAGCAAATAGCTTGTGTGTCTGTGTGAGTTTTGTGCAAGCTGTCTACTTCATCAGCAACTGTTGTTTCCCCTGGTGAACAGTAGATTTGATGATCCAGCAGAAACATCCTCAGAAATAATTAACCTCACAAATGCAGTACAAAAAAAGACAATGAAGTTGTGGTTGGATCACCCCGCCAGTTTGACCTTTCCTACACCTGCCTCCTCCTCTCTGGGAGTTTCATCCCTGCAAGGCTGCAGTAGACAGAAGCTGCTCTCTGTCACAACAGGAGAGGGCTCTGAGATAACATCGAGTGGCTCATGTCTGTGTTTGGTCTCCTCAGTGGATCCCTGCAAAAACACAGTCTTCTTCATCAAGGTGGGTGGCTGTGTTTTCTAACCGTCACCGAAGGAGATGATGCATCCACATTTGCATTTTAGACCCTAAAGTTGATGTTTGCATCCTGACAAGTGATGTTAGCTGGTAACGCTTTGGTGGTCTGGAAGACCTCCTGTTGACCACCTGCACTAGAACAGAGATCATCTGAGCCATGTTTGATTTAATAAAGTATGATTCAGTATACACAGTACAACAAGAGGATGTACTACATATAAAAGTAAAAAAAAACATAGAGTAGCATGTCACTTCCACTTCAGAGCTGTTTTCACCAACTTTACCCTGATCTTGGAGCTTCAACAAGTCAACTTAATGCTTCAGTTAGACAAAGTTATCTCATCATGGATGCATCTTGTTGTTGTTTCCACGGATTTGTTTCCAACAAGACAATTCAATGTAATATTCAAAGTCATAGCTGAAAAAGAGGCAGGTACAGAAGGTTCAGTACAGATTGGTCTGCCTGCAGTCCTAACCTGTTACCATGGAGACTACAGGAGACTGTGGGACCTAAAAGAAATACTACAACATCGAAGCGGCTCTGTCAAACACCTTAATACATGTTTGAATTATAAAAAGACAAAATGCTTTGATCTTTTAAGTGTTGTGAAAGGAAATAAGAACATCACAAAGTGTTGGAAGCTTCACTGACCCAGCTTTTCACTGACGCTGCTTTTGTAACAAATTGTCATTAAAATTACCATCATTACAATCAATAAAACAGAAACATAAAAGGAATTTCTTCTAGACAAATGTGTGAAGTCTGTTGTGAAGACTGAATGTCAGATGTTTCTGTCCTTGGCCTTGCAGCTCATCATCTGTTGAAACTTATTTCTTCAGCTCCACCTGGCCCTTGACCCCGTGACCTTCAGAAGCAGAGGTCACAGCCCACAGGGTGGGTCGCTGCCCCCACAGATCTGCCTCACAAGCCTTCATTTTCCATCTTCAGCAGTATTAGCCTCCACATATCCTCCCTCCCCTCAGCTTCTGGCCTGCTCCTCCTCTAACATATGGACACCTTCAGGCCTCTGTCAGAGGAATTTCTTGTACTTTTGATTTTCAGATGTAGTTTTTCACACACCAAACTCAACCAGTAGAGAGTAAGATGTGGAGAATAGCTTTAGAGAACCCAACAATAGAGGAATTTGTCTGATTCTGATCATCATCACCAGAACTTTCAAACATTTTAGTCAGAGATTTTATATTACCAATTATGTCCCTACATACATTTATTTTAAACTGGAAGTTAACATTATTTATTAGATAAAAGCCGATACTGTGATAGTGTTTTCATACCAGAGCATGGATGAGCCAGCATCTGGATGTTTAGGCATTTATTTATTTATAACAAACCTATTTTGAGCCTGAACTGAATATTCATCTTTTATTTAGTCAACAAATCCCAATCAGCAGGTGTACAGAGGATGTTTTTATGCCAGCAAATTTATAAACTAATTATAATGAAAAGAAACCTGAGGAAAAGGAGAGTTAAATGTTTACCATTGGTCACATGTGGAGTGATGGCTTCAACATCTGTACAGAGATGTTTGTGGATGAGGAATCAGAGCAAGAATGGAGGACTGTCACATGACCACCTTCACTGACGCAGATTTCATCCTAAAAATCCCACCAGCATAGAATTGTGACATTAATCTCAAACAGTGATGTCAAAGACGGATGAGATGTGACCTGATGGTTCAGACTAAAGTCGCAAAACAGCAAAAACATCTGATACGTATTTAGGACGACACATAAAAGTGACCCAGTCTGATATGAAACATTCAGATTTCATGTCATTTAATTATTCAGAGAGCCAGAAAAAAAATCAGATTTGGGTCATTTTTACCTGCAGTGTGAACGTATAAAGTGTTTTTAAAAGTATATCTTTTTTAAATTTAACATACGCTAAATAAATTTGAGCAGCCTGTCAGGAAACACCATCTCAGACTGAGCCCAGGAGCTACTGGGAGACTGGATAATGCTGCTGGTGGGCAAGGTTAACCGGCTCTTTGATGGTAGATATAATGCTGATGTGGTCCAGGATGAACACAGCTGGTTTATTTATAAGTTAATCTGCATATTTAATCATTTTAATGTGGACTAACAGGCAAAGAAATGTTTAATGTGGAAGAAACAAAGAGAGTGGCGTGTGAATCTGCAGGTAAATGGTGATGTGTCTCAGACTGAAGGAGGGGTGTGGGGTGGTTATCCTCTCTCTTCTGCGGTAAACTTCTCTGCTTGGGGGTCAAAGATCAGGAAACTCAGGACTGGGTGGAGCTCCCTGCTGCAGGGATGAACAGTGTTTGTATTCTTTTTCCCAGAGGCTGCTATATTTATGTCTATTGTTTCGGACTGGGAGCCCTTCCCCCCGTTGTCCCTTCTCATCTGTGAGCTGGTGTCCACTGCCTCTGTGTATGTTCTGTCTATGGGTTGTCTGTTGGCCCACATCCAGTAATGAAAATAACATGTTGACCACAGGATGGCTGAAGAACTAGAAGATGACAACAGACACTTTGTCATTGGCTTATTATTTTTACCAAGTCAGCGTGTGAAATTCCTGTTGTATCCTTCCCTATGCAGTCCTAATGGCAGGGAAAATCTAGGACTAGCTGGGAGGAAGAACTTCAGATGAACAATGACAGAGTGCAGATGACTCGGTGTCATTATTCATTAAATTAAAAAATTTAAACCAAACTGCAGAAGCTTCATGTGACTAACAGAGTTCCCCCTCACTGCTTCCACAGGAATGAAGAAGGTTCAGAAGCAGCTGGGTGCTGCTCATCACTTTAACTAAATGTGTGATTGATCATGTGTGAGCATGATCAATCAAGAGTATGCCAGTCTTTTTACATAATGCCAAAAGAGAAAGACATTAATAATGATGTTGAAGAAGGGAATGCTGCTGCCCATCAGTCTGAGAAAGTTTGTAAGAATATTCACAAAAAAAAGGACTTTGCTGTAAGTAAGATTACTTAAACAAGTGAAATGTATCAAAGATCTAACTGGGAGCACATGTCCCAGTAAATATAAAGTCAGACTGTGTGAAGCTCAGAGAAACTGTAACATCTGAGACTCTGCAGACCTCATGGTAGATGTTCATGTTGTGTCATGCAACTGGAACAATCCCCAACAAACCAGCAAATCAGAAGATGTGCCTCGAAAAGCAGAAACAAACAGAATAAATGAAAAGCATCAAGATGCTCCTGAAGAAGTGATGAAAACACAAACAGCGCTTTCATGGATGCTTCCTCTAATTCCTGCAGAAATCTGTCAAAAGTGCATTTAAGCAACCAGATGCTCAACATAATGTGGCATTTAGCAGCTTGGCCAAAACAGCTGACGTGAGCTTGAATATGGAGCTTATCAGACTCACAAAAAGACCGGTTCTGTCCAACATGTGGTTCTGAGTCAGTGTTGTGTCTACAGATGTATGCATTGCCTGTTTGCTTATATTTTGACACATTTGTATAATGCAGTGAAAGTGAGTGCCAAAGCCGGCTGTTGATGTGAAGAAACCTGACAAGACTGTCTTGTGTCATGGTGAAACTCTGTCTCTCTGTGTTGCTGTGAAAGGAAGATCATTGTGGTCAAAAATAGTCCTTTTGTTGCTGAGGAGGAAGTGATATTGTGGTGGCTGTTAGCTGAGAAAAGAGTGAGGTCATGAGGAGGACAGATGACCTTGGAGACAATCACAGATTCAGGTTCCCACTAATACACACTCACACACACACACCCATAGACTGTATACAAAGAACTGGACAAACATTCAGTGATGTCATTGATAGGTTTTCTGAAAAGTTGGTCTGAAGAGTTGTTTGTACTTCTGGGTGATGCTATATCTATAGGAACTGACTCACCCGGTTAAGCCAAAAATGGTCAAATGGGTGAATTGAACACATTTGAAAACCTGTCAGAACCATGACCAACTTAACTTAGTAACTATAGGCAGTTTTAATTTTGCTTGGGTTAGCTTACCCTAAGCTGTGATACCAATCTCTTCACTACTGAAACAACTAAACATGTACTTCTGGAGCTGAAATGATGTTTGCCGTAGCACCGATCCAGCTCTACTGACCCCGGAGCTGACACTTGGCTAACCAACCACAGCCAAAGGATCCTTTGCTGGCTGGGGTTCCTACTTTTGCCTGGTCCTCAACCTGGACCACATTAGAATGGAGCTCCAAGGAAAAACCACCTGCAGGACGGCGTCACAGGAGAAGTTGGCTATTCCAGTTGCTGCCGGAACTAGCGGCTCCCGAGCTTGTCCGGTTAACTCCAGCAGCATTCCTCAGCCATGGGTGAAGGTAGCTGCTGCCTGCTGCAGATAACCTTCATCCCTAGACCTTTCTGTACTAACTCAGAGTCAGTTGAAGTGGTCCGCTAGCACATTAAACACACAACAAGACATATTAGCTTAAAAATAAGAACGATTAAAATAACTGTAGTTGGATGTTAGAAGAAGGGCTTGGAAGGATTTAATAATTACTTAACTGATCAAAGTTGTGTAGTTTTCCAAACCTCTGGAGATTGCAGTTGCAAACCTGTTTTTGCTCAAATATCGACACTTTCTTATTTTATTTTGTTGTTTGATTCAGTGTTCAGCCTCTTTACCATCACTTTCAGGCATGAGTTATCCTTTTGGAGTGGAAACTGTTAGTTGTAGAAGCATCAGAAATACATCATCATAAACTTATCACAACTACAAGGGCTGGATCAGGAGCTCGGAGGGGAAGCAGAGAAGAGTCACCTGATCACTCAGCAAAGGAATAGAAACCTGTCATTCACATCCTTCTTTTCACTCTTACTGCCTTCTCTTTTTTAACATTAACAATACATGTTTTTAAAATGCTACTAAAGAATTCACCTGTTAAAAAAAAGTAGCTTCAACTTTCTCCAAAGGAGAGGGCCTTGTCCCTGAGCTCAGAGTCATCTAGGATGAGCCTGCACTTGCTGGAGACATGTATTTTGGTCAGATGAGTCAGTACTCCAGAACTGGTTTGGAGGAGTTGGAAAAGCAGCATCCATCTGTTATCAGCAGCAACTCCTAAAGCAGGGCTCTGTGATAATGAAGATGAGCAACAGTAAAACATCACATCCCTTGTTTTTGGAATGGCCGTGGCCCTTTAAGGTGAAAACAAACACTGGGATCACAAGCTGGAAGAACAATCAACATCACACCGGAGAAGTTTCTGTCACATTTTGAAAATACAAAAAATAAAAGAACAAGAAAAAAAAAACTCAGTTTGGGTTTTTATTTACTTCCCTGAAGAAAGAAGGAGCTTTAGGCAATTTCCAGAGTCGATGAAAATAAGAATCTGTCAACAACAACAGCCTTGCACTGTTACACACCTTAAGACCTGTGTGAAGGCAAATGGATCAAAATAACAAACACTTCTTTACTTTCTCAACACTATAATGTCTTCTAAGTGGTTAGTAGAGACAAGAGATAACAAAAACTTCCTACAAATAATCAAATAACTCTTGAAATAAAATTGAAGCTGATACTGATATATAACAAATACTTCTTTATGACCGTTAAAACCCCTCTTCCTTGCTCTTCATTGGACGCCTGTTCACCTGGTTCCTCACCTCTTCACTCTAGCTTTAGAAAAGTTCAATCTGCATGGTCATAGTTGCCATGGTTACTCATCATGACAGTTGTTAAAAGTGCCAGAATTACCAACAGAGCTCCTCTGAAGAAAAAAAAAGGTGTTAAATAGAAAAAAAACAACCTCAGAAGACCTCAAGATGATGCACATAACAGCTCAACATGACCAGAGCTTCTGCTGGAAACTTCCTGCTTAGTTTCTCAGCTCAAACTTTTTTCTTTTCATCTGGGATTAAACACATAATTAGAGGAAGCACAGATTTAACCTAAATCTCTTCAAAAGTGGCACCAGACTCTAAAGCTGCTGTCTGGAAGTTCAAGGTTTCAGGCTGTCTTGAAAGTCGACAACAAAATAACGACAAAAGTTAGCATGGTCTAAGCATCACTGGCATCTCCCAGGCACTCAGCCCCGCGGTCGGGGGTATTTGTCTGGTACTGTGACAGCTCTGTCGCTGTTTGCTCATTGACGCCGCCTTCTGCAAAACGTTACCTGCTGTGGAGAGCAGACACCTGCTGTGATGTCACCATCTGTCACGCACTTACCTGTCAGCGCACGCACAGAGCTGAACCGCTGCATAATTACACAAAGTACTAGAAAGTCTGTTGGGATTCCAACCCTGAAGGGTTCTTCCTTTCTAAAACGTCTATCGAGTAAAAACCGCAGCGAACGCCATGTGACCCGGAGAGTAACGCAACGCAGACTGACAGCAAACGTAGAGCGTCCACGCAGAGCTGCTGACAGCTTCATCAGTTCCACTGCAGTGAAGACAGATGGCACATACACACACACGCACACACAAAGCAGAGAAACAAACCAGCAACAGCTATTGATGAACTGAGCTTGTAGACACTTAAAATCATCCTCGCAGGTGCAGAGAAAAGTTTAGTTTACATGCAGTTTAGAAAAAAAATACTTTTTTCATCCTTGTGTGATAGGGATGTTGAAACCTTTCCTGCTTGGATGACATCATGGGAAAATTAAAAAAAAAAAAACAATCAATCAATACATCAAGAAAAGAATCATGGACCTTCACCAGCCTGGTTCATCCTTGGGTAAGGTGATTTTTATTTATTTATTTTTTTATGTTCATTTATTCAAAAAATAATGCACAAGTATAAACAGCTACCATGTCACTCAGAAAACAAAGAGGAAATCTGTGTCTCAAGGATGCAGATGTTTTGTGCAACTGAACCCGAGAAAAATAAAAATATTGTTAAGTTGCTGCTGAAACCAGGAAGAGAGAATCATTATCTACAATAAAATACCTTCAGCAGTGACACAAGATGAAACCACACAGCGAGAGAAAACTGCTGCTCTAAAACATCCATAAAAAAAAACAAAAAACAGATCAAAGTCTGCAGCTGCACGTGGAGACAAAGATCTTCATTTATGAAGATGTGTCCTGTGGTCTAATGAGACTAAAACTGAACTGTTTGGTTATAATGACCGTCGTTATAGCTGGAGGAAAAAGGAGGAAGCTGGCCTCAGAACTTCATCCCAACTGTGAAGCATGGGGGTGGCAACATCATGCTGTGGGGCTGCTTTGCTGCAAAGTAGATGGCATCATGAGGAAAGAAGTGAATGTGGAGATATTAAAGTGACATGTGAAGATTCTTGCAAATATGTTAAAGCTTGGACATGGATGGATCTCCCAAGCACACAATGACACCAAATATACCTCCAAACTGGTTGCAGGTGGATTGAGGGCAATAAAGTGAACATAGCAAAAACCTGAGGTCAATCCTGAGGGCAGGTAGCTGGCACTGAAAGCAAGAAGGTCCAGAACCTGGACTCAGATCCACCAGATCTGTCTGGAGGAAGGAACCAAAACAACAGAAAAATACTGGGAGAAGCTTGCTGAGGATTTTATAAAACGTTAAAAGGACATTTTACCAAACACCAATGTCTATGCAAACCTCTGATCTTAAAGTAATAAAATTGTTTTACACACAGCCAAATTTAAATCACTAAAAAGGGACCATTTCCCCCCCAAAAGTGTTTGTAAATCAAAATATTCTTCTATATTCCACCTTCTTTTTAAATTTTTTTTAAATTAAATTAAATTAATTTTTTTTAAACAGATGTGTTTCTGATGTTAGAAAATGACATAACTCATCCAAACTAATGAAGCTCTTCTGACGGGACATTTTCCCCAACGTAGCGGTCTGGCATGAAAGCCTCCGTTTAACATTGGCTTTAATTTCTGATTTCCTTCCATGACTAAGAAACAAACTCTCAGGATTCGTGAGTCTTAACTAAAGTATAAAGAGTTGAATTCTGTGTTAATATTCATCAAAATAAAATAAAAAAACCAAACAGATACCTTCAAGATCCACCAATTTAAATAGGTAAATATAAAACAGATTTATTGGGGATATCTGTGTCATAGTTATTAATTACTTAATTATAAATAAATCCCATTAAAGATCATGGCTTAACTGTCTCTGACGGTGCTTTAACGTATATAATCAGCTGTGTGTTTTTGTGAAATCTGCCATCTACCTGTGCTGTCAACATTTACACGCTTCATTTACATGATGCATGATGAAATCCTGGAGAAGTGACGGTCGTCTGACTGCAGCGGAAACCGGCTCTGCTCACTTTATCTTCCCTACAGTTGTTCAGAGAAACTATTTTGATATGGAAATCCTCTTCTCTTGAAAATACACCCCCAGACAGAACGTTTAGCCGGTTCTTGAGTCTGCTTATTGGAAGTCAGGAAATAAGTTGACATCAAAGAACAACCAGAAACCCGGCAAAATCAGTCACAGATGGTTTCTGAGCTTTTCAGCTGTTTGAGAAATGCTGAAGTAATTAACAATTAGCAGTTCAAAGAGTATGCGATTAGCAGAGCAGACCAACCAGAAAGTATCTCCATCTTTTAGTTTCCAGCTGTGTGTGTTTTAGGATCCACACTTGTAAAGATAAACGCTTAATTGAAGCACCGCTCTGCTGTGATCTACTGCTGACAGTTGAGAGACTGTTCAGACCTGCTGAAAGCATCTTTAACCAGGTGATCGTTTCTGTTCACAACTTACGTTAAAATAAACTTCTTCAGGTGTCCTGATTATTTGTAAGAGTGCAAGTTTGAAGAAATAAAAAAATATGTATTTTTTAATTATGCAAATTTCACATACATGTCTGAAAATCCCTTAGAGCCTTTCCATGGGACATTGAATATTTCAGTTTGAAATGAAAGAATTATATCAGAAAAACTTATATAAACACTAATGCAATGGGAAAAAAACAGGTGAAAATAAAAAAAGAGAAAAAACTAGAATTTTTAGAATAATTAACATTAGATAATTAACAGTTTTACATCACATCTCTCTTCAGGATGACTGCAGTCACTTTTAGGTGGAAAGAAATGCATCAAAATATGAAACTTCTGGCAGTAAGTCAATAAAAACACCATCACGTCTAAAAGCATCATGCACCCACAAAATGGGTAAAAATGTGAAACTGAGGGAGCCGGCGCTTGTGAATAACCTCAAAAAGTTGTATTGACTGCTCTTCAAATGAGATGGTTTGTTTCCACTAAAAAGGGTTGGAGACATGCCACAAAGTACCCAGATGTGCTGTTTTGATCTTTTAATGCCGAACAAATAAATGGAAATATCCTAAATGATGTAATGAGCTCTTCTCCTTCAGAGAACCATTTAACATAGTTTATATTTGTCGATTAAACTTTAGTGTCATAGATCAGAGCAGCTTGGTGTTCAGCATTGTCGCCCCACAGGAAGTGGGCTCCCGCAGGAGTTTCTGTGTGGAGTGTTCATCTTCTCCCTGTACTTGTGTGGGTTTTCTCTGTGTACTCCAGCTTCCTACCACAGTCCAAAAATACACATTTCAGATTAATTGATGATTCTGAATGGCCTGTTGGAGTGAGTGCATGAACTAGCGACATGTCTAGATTATATCTGACTTGTAGGTTTGCAAAGTTCATGGATCAATGTCCACACAGTTCCCTTCATTGCCCTTCATTAATTCCCATTCATTTCCACTGATTTAACTTTGTAAATGTCCAGAATTTTGCAACCTTGATTATTTGTTTAGTTATATGGTGTGCATACAAATACAGTTGCAGCTAAAGCCACACAAACTGCAAAGGAACAAACTTGACATCATTGGGTCTGCTGGTGTTTCTGAAACCAGGAATATAGTCATTCAGCCCAACTGCATGTCCTTATTTAGACATGGACATGTTTCAGATTTGCCTCAGTGGCTTTTATTGGAGAGTTTATAAAAAGGAGCATAAAACATCTGATTTGTGACACTGCTGAGCTCACCGTCAGAACACCTCCGCTGACTGAAGAAAACCTGAAGCTTCCTAAGTCTCTGCAGTTTTGGTTCAGTGTCTTAAAATGTTAATATGCACATCCATTGAAGAGTAACTTTACTGTTATAGAGCTATAGGATGTGTTTGCTTTAAAATGTAATGTGTAACAACTATTCTCGCTGTGTTGGCTCTAAACCTTCAATGCTCCGACTGTTCAAAGGCGACTCCCACGACCAGCAGGACAGAACCGGAGCTTTGGCACTGGACTCACAGCTGCTTTATTCACCATCGCTGCAGAAATGATCAGAAAACACACAGAGTGACTCATACTGGGAGTTTGTACACTGCTTTTTAAAGAATGTATTTTTTCCAGAGACCAGAAGACTGAAAAAAAAAAATAAAAAAAAAAAAACATCTGCTGTTTGTGTAGAATCACATCATGGACCCAGATGGTCCTTCAAGGTGGCTCTGAATGAATTTGTATTGACACTATTATGAGAATGTGGCCACAAGTGTCCCAGACTATCTCTGAATGTGTCCTGAGTGCATTCACACCTGCATCTACTTATGACTCGATTACCTAGAAAGACTAAGAAAACCAGCTTTTAGCATCTGTGTCCTGGCATGGCTCTGTCACACAAACACACACATCTACTATGCTGCTGCCAATGACAGTCTGAAAATGAACCACTTTCAAACTATGTCATTTTCGGGGTTGGCAGATTGTTTGTTTGATCAGATTACATGACTCTGCGTCTCACATTAGTGATTGATCAGGTCTCACAGGAGAGGATCTGACAGCAATGCTTTCACCCAACTGCTCTCTCAACTATATTTTATCAACAAAATATATGTTGAAAATGAAGCATAAGAAAAGTATAACAGCTGATCATATGAATATGGACCAAGGGAGAAAACAATCTGCTTGTATGATGATTTGTTGATCAGAATTGGAAAAAGAAAATAAAGAAATAAAGAAATGGACAGACACATTCAGGTAGCAGAGAGTGACTGTGTTGAAGGTCAGATCTTTTGTAATAAATATGTAGCTGGCTACTACTGTCGGTTTTATGTATGTTTCCTCCTTCGACATCCTCTTCCTCATGGTGACATCACCTGATCCCTTCATCTCTTATCAGCCTTGACTTGAATAGGGAATCCTGATGGCTCCAAATATTTAGTGTTTGATGTCCGTCAGCCATCGTCTCTACAACATTTGTCTGACCATATTTGTTGAGTCTTTCCATTGTTCACATATGATGATTGAGTGACAACTCCTGACTACCAACCACCTGCTGATTTGACACCAACTCAGCCTAAAATCACCGTGTCTGAAAAAGCCCTTAAAAGGGTAATTTCAAAAGATTACATGTTTGCCCCTCCCTGCCTCCAAAAAAAAAAAAAAAAATCCCATTCTTCATGTCTTGACATCTGTTGTGAAGTCCATTTACAGTTCATTCACATGTCAACAGTACAAAAGTGAGACAGAGTGCATTCACAGCAGCCCTGTTTGGTCCCAGAGTTCATTTGCTCAGAAAGTCTGATTCATTTGGGGAGGCATGAATATGCAATTGACCTCAAAATCAAAATGTTTTGCAGTCAGACATGGAGTGAGGACGAGGTAAAAGCTCTGGTAGAAGTACAGTGAGATGAATATCTAACTCACAACTGCTGATAAAAACACAAGAACAAGGAAGTTTACAAACTGAATAGTTCAATTTCTTCTTTGTTATTTGTCTTGCTGTATCCTCCAGTAATTATTGATGCAGTGCAACTGCAGGTGAGGAGGGTGATAGTTATTTAAGGGGTGAAGTTAGTTTGACAAAAAGCAGTGTAAAAGAAAACTCAGACCGGCTGAAAGTTGCAAATCCAGTCATAGCGAATCTACTGGATTATTAGGTATGAAAATGACTATAGATACAACATTTATTTTTTTATTCCTTACTATAGTGGGTAACACAGTTCTGCTTAAGAAAAGTATCAGATGGATCAGGCATAATGTAGCAGGAGTGTTTCTGCTACTTCACACATTTGAATGGATCCGGGACTTTCAGGACTGGAACAAGAGGTCACACATATCTGACAACAACCTACAACCACCCAACATCCCTGTCTGGTCTCCAAACCAGGTCACATCAAGAAAACACATGTAAGAAATCAGACAGGAAAGAACTCAGGAGTTATCTCTTTCTAAATGGACAGGAATCTACAGCTGAAAGTCTTTTTGTGCTTTTTTTATTACATCTTTTATAAATATATAAGTACTGAGCCAGTTCTATGAATGGAGAAGTTTTGGCTTTATAACTGCAGAAAATTATAAGTAAAATAAAATAACTATTAAAATAAATTGTTATTTATTTTGATACACTTGTTAGTTTACATCTTTTTTGGCTTCTTATGAATATTTACAGTCCTTGCAATCTAATAACAGACTTAAGGTTGTTTAAATGTTCCTTTAACATTATTTATGTACCTTATTGGCTTTTGACTACACGCTACAACTCAAAGCATCATCACGTGGCATTGAATCAGTATCTTTACTCCTCGCCACTAAAACCTTACAACAGTAAATATTGAGCATTGCCATTTTCTGTTGTCATAAACTCAGAGTGCTTTGGGCATATAACATAATGGTGGACAGTATAGTTTTTGGATTTTTGGACAGTCCAACCATCCCATGTCCTTTTAACAACATAGTTTAATGGGAGAGGGTATTTAAGGCCCACTCAGGACTTTAGGTTCTATTAGTTGGACGTGACTTTGCATAAATTCATTCCTGTAATGAGATGAAGTACCTAGTCATATCTGATTGTTACGCAGCTCCTTATAAAGACTTTAATCATATCTCCTGGTTAAATAAAACCGATTAGATAATGATCCCCAGGGGTGCACATGCACTTTCTTCTGGCAGACATCGACTGTTCAATCATTTTCCTAAATGTGCTGATGAAGTTTCTGCAGCCGCTTCCCTACCTCTCTGAGCGAAAGTTAAGTTCAGGCCCTGCAGCGACCCCTGAAGTCCCCTTTCACTTCTTATACAACATATTGGCTCATTTTAGAGTCATGCACACGCTGGAGACATTTGTCTCCATGTGGAATCTACAAAAGACTTACCCGTTCAATATCTTAGGAGCGTCTATTGTTCTGGCAGTAATCCTATTTCCTCCTTTAAATTATTGCTGGCAGTTTCCCTTTCCTCCTCCACAGAGCTAATGCTGATGACTTAATTGTTTTCTGACTGGCTTTAAGCTGCCCACCACGGTCAGCCCCTGGGAACCCGCCATATCTGCCATTAGCCGTGGGGCATGGAATCCGGTGACACACTCGTGTGAATATCCATGAGTAAACGTCTCCATGTACGCACACATGTCTCCCGGCGTGAGTGGCAGACACTCTAAAATCCACTCTGCAGCAGTGTGTGGGAAGCCGGTGGAGAGGGCTTCCTCGTTGTTTTCTTAACGCCAGCGATTACCAGCTGCGGAAATGCTAATGGCTGTTTTTATAGGCATGTCCAGGGGCTAAAGCATTTGTTTTACTACGTAATCTGTGTCTGGCCTGCCTGCACTGCCACAGCTCTGTTGATTTTAAATCATGAGAAGAATATTGCTGCCCCTGCAGAAGGTACTCTCACCAAAACTCTCTTTCCTCCCACCGTGCTGAGTGATGTAAATGATGAAACCTGGCCAGCAATTTTGGTTCTGCATTGTTGAGGGAAAACTACCAGATTTATGTTTCTCAGCACTTCAGGAGGATTTCAGCAAACCTGACTGGTTTTACCATCACTCATGAATGAGCTTTCAAACAAAAACATGGCTCCATTACAAATGTGTGATGGCGATAATGTGTATGCTAATATCTGCCAATTTATGCCCAACAGCACATCCCAGTAAATCCTCCCCAAGACCCACTATTCTGTGTGTGTGCCGTCCATAATAAAAACGGGCTTAACTGGTTCTGGACTCCTGAGAGCAGCTCAAGGGTCAACCCTGATTTTAGCCTCTCAAAGGACTGAAGAAATATTGGCCATTTTGTCTGAGTTCAGCCTTTCCAGATGTTACCATTTAGGAAAGAAGTACTGTTAAAGTCTTGTAATTTTCTTAAGGGAGGTCAGGGTCTCGAATCCGGTGAATTCTGGAGAAGAAGAAGAAAAGCATTTTTCTTGTTGAGTATATTTATCAATGTCTTTGCTGAACTGATAAACTGGTTAAATTTATGCAGTTTGCAGTAACTTGAATGCTGTAGTTAAAGCAGCAATTTTTAGTATCAGATTTCACTGAAAGTTAAAGAAATGTAAGTTTTATTAAATATGGCTAATGATATTATGCATTTTTCATTGTACTTTTGCTCTTTAGTACTTTTTCAACACAGCTATAATCCCTGATACGTTTTTGCACTTTTATTGATAAAAGATTGTAAAACCATTCAACCCACTGATTGTTTTCCTTTTGCTTTCACATTTCTGTACTTTTAGATGGGAAGCATATTTATCATCCCATTTTTTCTGTCTTTAATTTTAATCTGGTCTGTGATGTCAAAGGAGCCTGTAAATCTGAGCAGATCATATGGTGACATATTTTCAGCCTCAGTCTGAAAATATGTCACTGTTGACTGACACTACAGACATCTACAGGATTGCTTTTTAAAAAACTTTTTAAACTTGTTCTCTAAAACTGAGGTGACATGTTTTGTAGCATTACAGATATATAATATTTATTTAAACGCTGAATAAATGAATAAATCTGAATATGTCGGATAAAAGGATGTTGCTACAACATCAATCTGTTGCTTTAGTTATTGTGAACTGTTCAGTTCACATGACATTCCTTTAATCTTACACCATCTACCGCTCCACCAGATAAAACTCGGACTTTATTTCTTTGTTTATGTGAATCAGTTCCACTAACGGTCGTTATTGCACCATAAGGGAGTGATTTGGTCATTACATGAAGGCCGTTAGACGGCATTGTAATGGGCTGTAGCTGGAGGCCACGCTGCGTGTGAGTCCCAGGTCCTGGCAGGGTATCGGTAATGATCCGTCAGTCTGCGAGCCCAAAGGTCACCGCGTTAACACTCCTCGCTGATGAGTGACAAAATGGAGTTAATGTGCCATTCAGAGAACGCGACTCAAGCAAAGTAAACATACATACGTGCACATGTGAACATGGGGGCGTGTGAGAACCAGAAGGGGAAAAAAAAGATGCAGGGCGGGGAAAGGAGTGAACCAAAACTAGAGCTTGATTAAAAGAAAACATCGTTCATCAGCAAATTAACCATACAAGATGCTGCCTCCTGATTAGTGTGCATCTTGACTTAATTGTAGTTTTCTTTGCCTTTATCCCACAAATCTGTCACACATTTACATGCAAAAACCCATCTGACACCATTTATTCAGTATTGATCAGTTGTCACTAAACTACTTTGCTGTCTGGATTCGTAAACTTCTGCACCCACAGTTGTGGGTGTAGAAGTTGGATAAGCGTCTGCCGTGGCTCTCAGCTGAGCGGGGGGCTGGACTGAGAAGCAGGATTAGTGGCTTAGAGAGCAAACTTCAGGTTCAGATTGAAGTTTTCAGCCAAACACAGCTTGTTCACTACTTGCAGGAGTGGATCTCCACAGGAACCTTCCTGAAGCTTAGCCCTCACCAGGACAACTAATGTTTAAGAAGAGAGATCAACACACACAGATTACTGATGACTTCTTTTTTTTTTCTTCCTCAAAGTTATCCATGAACTATTTTCACCAAAGAGCATCAATCAGTGAATTCCAACAAGTTACATCTGTATATTCATGTTCCTGTCCTCATCCACATTATACATCTTTATAAAGAATAAATTAAAGTCTCTGGATTAGCAAATCCATATACTGGTTAAAAAATCACACTTGTTTTTTTATTTAGCACAAAGACCACATAAAACAGACAGAGTTGCATGTGAGAGAAACATTTAATGTGTGGAGACGGCAGCGACGCCGCTTGTACTTCCTCTAAGTGTTTGGTCTCTTCTGGCTTCATGCTTGAGTAAAACATCTACTTAGCAATGGAAATCTATTTGAAGTAAAGAGCAAGCAGGAAGTAGTTTGAGGCTGAACGTCGCATGGAGCTCCGACAGAGATGTTTAGCTCTCTTTGGTCACTTCACAGTGATGTCTGAAAGAAACACGTGGAAGATGGAGACCACAGTGTTTTGGCTGCTTTGTGGCATCTTCGGCTCTAGGAATAAGTAGCTCGTGGACCTCCTTCTCAGTTTCTCATCTTACAAACATATCCGGTCAGTTTATGTTATCAACAAATCTCACCCAGTACACCCAACTCCATGTCATCCTGTTTAGATTAAGTGTACCCTCAGAGGTGAGTTATTGTTGGGGACGGCTAGACACGCCACCCTATGTCACTTAATATGAAACGGACAGGTGAGAGGCTAGATTCGAGTGTTAAACATGGGGTATCCGTCTATGTAAAAGACCTGATATATGGAGAGAATCTGGGATCACTGGAATAAATATGTTTAACTGTGAATTTAGTGAATTTAGTTGAATTGGAAAATAACTAAACTAAATTGTTTTGTCTTTGATTGGACTTTACTTTGTAATGAGACTTATTGTGAAAAGGCATTATACTAATAAAATAAACTGAATTAAATTTAACAGACTAACTGTTGTGGAAGCAAGACTTGTTGACTTGAACAAACTGCAATCTATCAGATAAAAATGCATTAAATCGTACTAATGTGGTTTCTGTTCTCTCATTACCGCAATCATACAGAATGCAGTGATCAAACACAGCAGAGATGTTTCAGGACCAGAGCAGACACAAGTCCAGAGTCTGAGGCCAGGACCACCAATGTGATCTAAATCCTGGTACAAACTCCTCAGATAGGTCATCTTTGTATAAAAAGGTCACATAAATGTTCTCATCATATGCTCGTGTTTCAGTCATTTTTAAACAGCCAAACAACTCTGTTAGTACATGACTCATAATGTCCTTCAGCATCTGAGGAGGATGTCGAGGTTCTTCTAGTAGTACCTGTGCTTCATTGTCAGCATGTTCATCTAATTGTGTGCACACAGGCCGGTACGGAGTTGGTTTTGACACTTTCTTTAATAAAGCTTCAAGACTGTGGGCGGCTGAGGGAAACATCTGGTTCCCTGACCTGAGCTGCTTCAACGGCGATGCAAGCCTGAGATGTACACAACTCAAATACAGCCATGCACAATGCACAGGATCTCCACCAATTCACTGCTGGTCATTTGTATAGTCTCATGTGCTCGGTGATTTGAGCAAGGGACATTGTCTGTCACACAAAGAGAGGAAGACTATTAAAACTCAGCGATGCAATGTCACACTGAACTAACCAGGTGGTGGATGTGAGAGAGCTGCCTTAGTCTGTAGCTGTTATACCTTCTTTTAATAACTTAAACACTATTCTTTTACTTCTTTGTTACTTTTTTGTTTTTGTTTTTTGCCCTACTTCAATATATTTAACCTGGATGAACACACCCAAAATAAATCAAGAAAAAGCTTCACAACCATGAAGCTTATATTCAAAATCTTGATCATGTAGATACATGAACCCTCAAATAATGTCAGTTGTTGCAATTGTTATCATGACTGAAGAAATCAAAGTTAACCAAAGGAAATTTGGAAGAAACACCTCAGAGAATTATTTCCACAACAGCCATGCCCGAAAAAAGGACAATGAAATATTCTTCTGTGCTGTACCAGATTTATTTTCTTAGTTAAAGAAAAGAAACAGAGAGAGAGAGTGACGGGGTTCCAGATAGCAGACGTACTTAACAATCAACTTGATCTAAATGTAATTTTACATCTTACTTTTTTCTTTTTTGTTACATCATTATTGATCATGCGGTTTACGATGCTGAACACAGTTTGGATCAGGTCTCATTATCTTCAGTTCCTTGGGTCAGATTCAGCTGTTCTCTGACACTATTTTTTTTCATTTAATGTATTTAAAGTTCTGGTGTCTTTTTTAAATTATTTGTTTAATTATTAATTTTGAAGACCTTTCCACTGAGCATTGCCACACTGCAGGGAACCCACACTCAAAGTTCTCCCCCCATTGGTCTTTTTCTCTGTCCCTGTGTGTCTCCTTCTCAGTGTACATCATCTGCACCCCCCTTTCTCTCCTCATTATCTGCTCCATCCTACTTACTGTGGTGTACTCCTTCGGTGCGTTGGCGGGCATCTAGGTTGCTGTTCAGAGTCTGAAAGAACAGATGAGAGAACGTTACAGTGAGAGATGGATGGACTCAGAGTGAAGAAGAGAGGACAAAGGGTGATTTCTAGATTTATTTCCTGGTCTTCCAGGATCTGGTGGTTTTCCCTTCACTTGTACCTTTTTCACCTCTATTCCATTAATTTCCATTCATCCATGCTATATCTATTTCAGCCTGTTCAGGGTCATGGGGGTCTGCTGTAGTTTTGGTATTTGTAATCAGAAGAGAAGGGGGACACACCTGGACAGGTCGTCTGTCCATCGCAAAAGTAAAGTACAGCTTTAGTCTCCTTCTAACTCGAGTTTAACATTTAACATACTCCGTGGAGCCTGCAGGCCAGCATTCACTAATTCAGGTCCTTGGGGGTAATGTTTCAGATATTTCTCTTTTCCATCACACCTGACTTAAATGACCTGGCTTGGGGAATGTTGCGGTAGGCTATGGGATGCAGCTGTAGTTTTTATTTTTACATATATTTCTCCAAGCATTGCCCAGTCTGACCCCAGGATAAATGTTCTGGGATGTCCACTCTTTGAAAGACTGTTCAGTATTTTACGCTTGTGAATAATTGTTCTCACTATAGAAAAATGAAATCCAAATTGTACTTAAATGGGTTTAAAACCATTTCCAAATAATTTCTAACAAAAAATGTTTCTCTAAGATGATTTCTTACATTATTCCCTCTTGGCATCATGTTAACACACCCATGAAACCTCCAGGTCAGCAAACTACCAACACCTGCTTTTTTGGAGGCCTGTCCAGATGTTCAGCTCGTCAGTGATGATGATTAGCAGCAGCTGTCTGGAAGGGGCGATTTCTATTTCTTTTTTAATTCATTGTTGTCAAATAAATTAGAAAATATATATGTCTAAGAACCACATGGCATGTGGAGTAGGTGATAAGAAGACAAGCAGATGAGACAGAGGGCAGATCATCTGCAACCACTATATATATATATATATATATATATTTTTTTTTTTTTAAGGTGTACTTTCTTTTTTATTGTTCTATTTAGTGTGTCTGTGGTTCTGGCTCCAGGGCGAGCTGACTCAGTAAACCGCCTGTAAAGGGAGAAGGTTCTGGCCTGCTGGTGGTGCCAGTACCAGAAGTGGCCTGCGTCGAAAACCACCTTTTCACCAGCAAAGAAAGCACTTTCAAAAACTGCAAGATCATACTTCCATCTGTGAGTTTAGGCAGCAAGAGCTGAGCAGGATTCAATAACCTAAATTGTTTCCTTACTCCATATTTTAACCTTCAAATTAGATTAAAGGAAAGAAAGAAAAGAAAAATAAGGATTGGTGATTGGAGCTCCAACATTTTCTTGATTTGGGGCAGAAAATCCCATTTCATGGTGGTTTAGAAATCCGTTCAAAATAAAAAAAGGAGTTTTTTTCTTTTCTATGGGCTCATCTGACATGCTGAGGGATATTTCTTCTGATCTGTTCCTCTTTTTTCTGGTCACCAGCTAGTTTACCGGCTCTCCCCCTGCAGAGCCGACGATGCAGAGTTCCCAGGGATTTGGTTTTGATTTGAAGTCATGAAGGCTTGTCTCTGAGCCTTCACGGCTTGATTGTATTACAAGAAGATCCAGAGTTATTGAGTAGATTAAAACCTCCTCTTTCTATCATTTGATAGCCTTGCAGAAAGCAAAGAATGTCTATTAATCTCTCTGATGTTGATTAGAGAAACAAATCTGATGTCCAGATAGCTGATGATGGGGTGGGTGTATATGCTTCTAGAGGACTGTATTTAAGTGTTTCATGATGTCACACTGCACTCATTTAAAAAACAAAAAAGCAAGACGCAGGGATTTGATTTGGATGACATGAATATAACGTCATGTGCAGCCATCAGACTTTTGGAAGAGCATCACAAAGGAGATGGTCACGCTTATGAGATGGAGGGGAAGTAACAATTTTATTTAAGCTTAGTCAGATGTGACTGCCTCGTTCACATATTGTCCATGTTTGCAGTCATGTCCTGAACATCATGTTATCTGCACGTCCCAACAAAGTCTTCATTTTGAAATGACAAATCAGAGGATAAGTAGTGTTTAATTTACACCAAATTCTTCATTTCCATCTCCAGCAACTTTCTTAAATATATTCTTAACAATCAAAGTTCTGTCTAAAACATGTTTCTCATAGGTAGAAACAGTTGCATATCCTCTATAAGAGGATCTCAGCTTCCTTTGGGTAACAATAGCTGCTGTAAAACCACTGGCACAGCTGGAAAAGATGGTGGTATCCCTAGGTATTCTCCTGGCAGGGCTAGAGGAGGTGGGAGAAACTCAATTGATTGCATCAAATGTCCTTTTTGATTCAGTCCCCACCCTAACAGTGAAAAGGAACATGAAGATTCACGAAGGGTGAATCCCATTTCAGGTGGGGGAGGAGACCAACATACACAAAGAAATTAGTCCAGGGAGATTTGCTGTAAGACAAAGGAGAAACACAAACTCAATAAAAGTTATAATCCCAAATACATACACGAAAGTTAAAGACAGAATAATGATGAGGGTGTCCATTGCATTATGGGAAGTCTCCCAGTGGTCTAGAGCGTTAGACGGCTCAGTAAGTGGATGCTTCAGGATCCTTCTATGGAAACGTTACATTTACTGATTTATTTCAGAGCACTGAACCCTATTTTTGACCTTAACTTTACAACTCTGTGCCTAAATGAAAGCTCCAGTTTACACTAAGAACCAACCCCAAACAAGACCTTACCAATGTCATTTTGGCCCATGAGGACCCGTTTTTAGTCCCAGAAAGTTCTCACGGGGTTCCAGCTGAAGAAGCAGATATTTCTGTATTTAACAGTGAATCTGCAGAGACTCTGTGATGAAGTTCAGCAGAGCTTGTTTGCACGCAAGTGGACCCTTGGACAGCAAACTTTTGAGGAGGACCAGTACAACATCTAAGCGTGAAAACAAAGAAGCCTGCTATCAATTCCAAATAATTTGCTCTTGATGAAACATAGTAATAAACTCCATGAACATGCTGGTTATGATTATTTTCCGCCCAAATTAGGATAAAGTTGTTACACAACTAGGATAGAAACATACTAACTATAAAACAAAAGAAAAACATTATAAATTATTGACTTGCAACCAAAGGGTGTTTAGGTCTGATTTTATACATAAGAAGGGAATTAACGCAGAAACAGCACAAGAAAAAATGCCTGGCAGTTGTAAAAACTAATAAAAAAAAAAAAGAAAAAAGCTACAGTCAAATTTCTCTGGTACTTTTCTCAAAAAGACAGAAGTTGCAGAATATCAGTCAAACAAAGTAAATATAGTGAATTCAGAAAGGTAAACCTGACAAACATAAACGTAAACATCTTTTGTCACATTTACAACTTTGTCTGGACGAAAATATATAACGAAATACAACACTATGTTATTATCCATCTCCTCCGATCTTTGTTTTCAATTAATGGTTAAGGGACAAAGATGAAAAATGGGAACAGGAACAGATTTAGTGCTTGTTTGTTAAACAGCAGAGCATTAAAAGTGAAACTCAGAGTTTAGCTTTTATTTTTGTAGTCCTGATACATTAAATCTCACATAGAAAAAAACAACAACCAGGAATGCACTCTAAGAAAACAACAGACGCCCACACATCGACCTCTGTCAGTCCTGTGGTGGTTACATGACCTTTGACCTTCCCTGCAGAGGTTTACCTCGGCCATTAATCCCCTCAGACTGACTCTGAGCTCGTCTACTCATGCCTGGTCATGCACAGAAACACCAGCCAACTCCTACTCTTGCCAACACTCAGTCCTCTGTCCTTCATCCTGATTATCTCGTTACACATTCCCGTTGCTGAAGAGGAACGCGGCGGCTCCAATCGTACTTAACATCTACATCAGTGTCACAAAAGAGTTTGAAGATGCATCACATGCCTTCACTTACTCAGTATTTTCTCAGACAGATGCAATTTCAACTCTTACCAAACAGCTGAGTAACAAAAACAAAAGATGACAACTAATATTTCTATTTCAGTGGTGGCAGTGGTCATCCAACTTCAGTGTGAACAGCCATGTTTATTTCTGTGATTTCAGGTCTTCTCAAACCCCCCTCTGAGCATGTTTTATTCCCATCACTCAGTTTGACAACTTACACCCAGCTTCCTAATCTAACTTGATCACAGAATACAGAAGATTGCAGTTCTTCAACTGACCACTAGGGGCAGGCTTAGAGAAGTGATTCAACTTCAAATGATCTTCATGTTGAGTATGTTCAATTTATAGCAGAAATAAACATCTGCTTTAAAACAATGGTCTCCACATCTTGATTTTACATCTAGGGTAAATGGTAAAATTATATAAAGCCACAAATGTATGCATGTGCGTAGCTTTATGTGTGACAGCTGCATTGTAGTCTATGATATGAACCTGTCATCATAAAGAACTAATTGAGCATAATGTGTCTTTTTTCAAACATAACAGATTTTTTTGGTTGTAAATTATCATAAAAGACTGCTGTGACTGTCTCTCGCTTAAACTCAAAGGGTACAGCTTCAAAGCTGCCCTTCAGAAACTCCGCGGGCGACATCACACAAGGTTTATGCACTTCTCTTTATGCCATCTTTGTTTTATTCTTCTGGGTAAACTTCTGTTTTCTTCGTTTACAGTTAAAGTTCACGCTCATTTTTTCACTATGATGTTTAACTGTGACTTTGTTTTCCTGTGAAGGTCTGAATCTTGTTTGATTCTGCAAGCACTTCTTTGGTTTTGGCAAGAGTGAAAGTATTTTTGATTCAATGCCGTTTGTACAGAGTTGTGGCACTTTTAAGTGTTATTTTATTTCCTGTAATTTTAGTCCATCTAACATCAACTGTAACAGATGAGTTCAACACAAATCTGCCTCACAATAATTTGTTATAATCCATTAAAAGTGTTTAGCAACGCCTATAGAAACCTTGATGACTCCCGTGATCTTTGGTGGGTTTTTTTGGGAGATGTGAAGCCCAGAAAGATTAAAAAGTTCAGTTCTTTAATATCTCCATGATAAAATATCCAACTTTTTATCAAAAATACAGACTTTTACAGCTTGGGAACCACTCTTGTTTGATAGGTTTGGTAAGTTTTGGAATTGATGCACGAGGTTTAGTGTTCCTGTAACTAATGTTAGTCAAACTCTTAAGGACTTTCATCAGTGAGAAACCAGAGAGGGACTCTGATCTGGTCACTGTTGTTGTATCTAAAAGTAAACTGGACATTTTTCAGGAAAGTATCATAAAAATTCCTCAACTTCTTGGTGGGATACAGCTGGTTGGTCAAAGTTCTGCATGAAGTGAAAGTCGGTGATCAGACAGATCTGTGTAGCATCTCTGCTCTCCCAGAAGGCTCTGGGATCTGCTTTGAATTCTTCTGTGTTGCTGCGATGCATCAACTGACGCTCAGCTTTGGATCATGAATTATTCCCCCTCAAGGCCGCTTTTAGCCAAAGGATACAATTATTGATAGCGTCTAATGCCGCGGTGAAGGATGGATGGTGTGCATGTAGCAGCATTAGACTTGGGGATTAATGTTTGTGACACATCCTTTCAGCAGCAGCTCGTAAAATTGGTTGCAAACACGTTTATCTACAGCCATGCAAACATTAGTAATCCTATGTTTTTAACGGTAAAGTTATAATTAAAAATGATCTGATCACAGCATTAGACAAACAATAACACTTTTTTTTTCTTTTTACTGTGCTATTGTTCATTAACGAACATTTCCAGTTATGAACCATGCTCATCTTTGCAGACTCTAACTTGCACCTGAGTTGGTAAAAAACAAAACAGTTTTTGCTTAAATATGTGTTTGACAACTGCTGTGCACCTGCTAGTTCAGGAGGGAGATGTTAGAGACCATTAGGAAGGGACTGAAGGAATAAAATAACTATAATCACTGCTGTTATTCTGTGTTTTGGTAATAAAACGGTGCCCACTTGAATATTTATGCCTGTCTCTGCAGTAAAGGTTGTTTTTTTCCTGCTGCCAGCATCCTCTGAGCTTCTATTAACATCTATGTTTTCGTTCCCACATCAATGCCGCTTTAACTGCTCTTATGATAACAGCCTGACCCGACCGGCCGGCCTCTTCCTCCCCTTCAGCCTTCCTCAACAGGAACCTTTGCCCCATTGTTCTGTCGTTCACTTCGCTTCACCCAAAGGATTGTTTGTGTGTTCAATCATACCTTCTCTGTTTTTTTCTGCTCTTTAACGTGACTTCCAGCAGCTCTGTTTATTTAAGTTGGCCTCAAAAAAAGACAAATGTTTTATCCTTTTTAACATCACTGGGGTTCACATGCTGGATGGCAGCACTTTTGATGACGTGTTAGTTGCATCGTGGCCTAAAACGATCTCAGTGACGCCGCAGGTCAATTAACATAGATACAACAGAGTCCTAACTCATCATACAAGCCAGAAAACTCTGACTTCCTGCCCTTTTTTAACTTGTCAAGATGCTCTTGTTTGAAACACGATGAAGCCAAGCGTGATGTGAATCTCAGACTGGTGGCAGATAAGAGGATTAACTTTGCCATTTGAATCGACTCTTATCATCTTGTATTCTCTTTTTCCCGTCAACCATCTGATACTTCTGTGTTTGTGTTTACAGCACAGCTAATCCAGCTCCTTCCTCTCCTCTTACACTTCCTCTTGCTTTGCAGGAAGAAAAGGGAATTCATTTGTTTGGGACGTCAGTGGTGCATCAAATGTGACATTTGACAACAAAGTCAGATATCACGTTTGATGAAACAAAGTAATAAAGTGACTGTCTGTGAGAAAGCTGGAGTCAAAGTGAACTGTTTGTTTAAAGTTCAAATGCAAATAAAGCTGAAGAATTTAAACCATTGTTTCATTTTATTAGTCTTTTAAATGATTCTGCTCACATTTATAAGGTGTTAATTTCAATAGAAGCCCTTAGTCACTTGAAATATTTAATAAAAAGCTTTGCTGTTGCATGTTTGGACAGTTTTAGTTTTAACTACATCTGGTGCACAACTGCTTAACTAAACAAGGTTTCTGGGGTCAAATGGGGTACAGACTATGTTAAGGGGCTCCCATTTCACATTTTTAAACTGATACATTTTTGTATTTATTTTTCTGAAATATTTTGTGAAAGAAGAAATAGAGAACTCCAACAAATCGGAGGTATGGATGAAGTATCAATCAATTTAAAGACACTTTTACGGATTATGTTTCAGTTATACTTGTGAACCTGACAAAGTCCTAAACAAAAGGGACATCTGTCCCTCATGAGACATTTCTGCATTTAAAGGAGCAAAAAAAAGTAGCAAACGCCAATCAAAGCTCTGATCTGAGTTTCTTTATGGACTAACGCCACTGAAGAATGCTGTAGTTTATGTCATGCACTTTTAAAAACATATATCTGAACCATAACTTTTGTTTCAATCCTCTACGGTGAAAATAAAGAAAATTAAAAATGAATACAAAAAAAAAACACTATTGCTCATGAAGCTGAAATACATTACATCCAGAAACATTCCACTTTTTTATTTTCAATCATTTCACAAGAAGATATCAAAAATGTTTCATTCCAACTTTATAGTCAACAATGTGCTGTCATACAAACTTTATATGGGCTACATCTCCACTGAGCTCCATTTATTTTGGATGATGTTGCCAACATCTGCTGAAGAGCTGGAAGTCCTGAGAGTGAAATGTCTGGTGTCATTCAGACGTCAGCAGGAGGAAGCTGTTAGGACGGCATCAGTACAGCTCTAACGCAGGAGATGAGGAGCAACAAAGTCATTTATGAAATGAAAGTTCTGCAACAAATGTATATTAAATATGTACTTTATTAGGAAAAATTTTGTAACACAATAAATGTATAACTAAGGGTGCAGTGTTTAGACCAGCTGCTGACACAGCCAATGACTTGCTGTCACCTTATTTTTTACTTAGTGACTTCTGAGCTGTAACTAAAGACCAAATACAGTAAAGTCATCCATTTTTGAAAGAAAACATGTTTTGTTGTTACTTTTACTAAAAGACTACTATGAGTGGCTCTGTGTTGGTCTGCAAGGGTCCAATGATGAAACTTGGCTGCGAGCAGGTAGCTTGTGCCAACAAGCCTGCTCTGGTTCAGTGTCGAGTGTTTTGGTCTTTTAGTTAAAAGCAGAGGGTATTTCTGGTGTCGCCACCAAAACGCCATGAAACCAGAGTTTCCACTGCACTTCTACAGCTATTCTGCCATCAGTCGTCTGGAGGAGCTGGGAACTACAGCAGCGTCTGCTGGGATCTGCAGACAGTCAGCCCTGAATATGACGGGAATGCCTGTCAACAACGGGAGTAACCCCTGCAAGGATCCCTCTGGAGCTCTGCTAGTCCTCATCACCAAGCTAAAATACTGAACTATGATTGACATGAGCATGGTTCTAGCTGGCTTCCCAGGTCTGCTCGTTCCTCCCGTTTCAAGCATGGGGGCATGCAGTAAGATGAAAAAGAGGCTTCAGTGATATTCTTTTGAAAACCCTTGTGTGACATCAGTTTGTCCAGTTCGTCTTACACAGTCTGATGATAACCAGATAACTGCTGATGTATCTGTCTTTTCTTAGTGTTTCTGTTTCAAAACCCTTTTTTAATAGTAGAAAAACTGAGGTGGTCTTTAGTTTTTTTTTGTTCCAAATACAATGAGAAAAATAAATAAGAAAAAAATAATGTTGATCTACTTGTTTCTCTCTCTCATATTGTTTTATTCCATCTACATGGAAAAGTTGCCACAGCAGATCAGCATAGTCCACTCAACGATTTGGCTCAGGGTCTTTTTTTCTTTTTTTCTTTGTCTGCATATGTATCAATGGTTAATGCCTTAATTAGAAAGAACCTTTTTGCCAATATATATGCATTTTAATCTTGCAGCACTTGTTAGTTTTGTGCGTAGGTGTGTGTGAAAGTGAATGAGTCCTCCACCAGTCCTCTTTGACAAAATAATCTAACAAACTTTAGTAACAAAAGAAACCCTGATTTTGCCAGAGAGGACTAAACCACAAATTGTTAAACATGAAAAGACAAGACAGAGAAGGAGACAAGACACTGATGGGTACAGTTTGTGTAGTGTGTTGTG
Organism: Zenarchopterus dispar; assembly: GCA_028564865.1. Lineage (NCBI taxonomy): Eukaryota > Metazoa > Chordata > Actinopteri > Beloniformes > Zenarchopteridae > Zenarchopterus > Zenarchopterus dispar. The sequence goes on from JAOWBL010001983.1 coordinate 32,190, forward strand.
TTGTTATGTAAGCTGAGACACACAGATACATATAAATGAAATACATATAACAAGAAGGAAAAAGAAGGACAGAAGCTCTTTCTTCATCATACTTGAATTAGTGTGTGTGTGTGTGTGTGTGTGTGTGTGTGTGTGTGTGTGTGTGTGTGTGTGTGTGTGTGTGTGTGTGTGTGTACATGTATTCATGAACTTGTAATTGTGTGTTACTGGATTTTGTGTGCCTGTGTGTGGTGTACATACATGAGTCTCTGAGTCCATTTTGGGGAGAGGAAGAGAGGTGTAAATAACGGTTAAACATTGATGTACAAAATTAACAAAAATATTACAAAATATAGAAATAGTGATACATATGGGTGTGCATGTATAAAACGAGATACATAGACTTACTGAGTACTCATATCTTAACCTACCAATGTATACCAGTATTGACTAATATTGCTTGAACTCATGAAAAATAATGTGCATAAGTCTATTTGATGTTGGTTACATCCAAACATATATGCATTTTTCATCAAACATATTATATCACAATTATAGAGTTTAGTATATACTGTATGTCTACATCATAGTCATCTACAAACATATACACTTAAATTTATGTACATGAATACTAATACACATTACCAACTGTACCAACTTAACATGCGTTGACAATAACAATAATGACAGTCAAAGAAATAAATGTATAAGTTAGAAAATAAGTAAATAAATAATATAATCATGATGTAAACAATAAACAATAATTATTGGTAACAATAATATATTAGTAACTATGATACTAACAGAAACAACGGTAGTCACTATCACTATCACCACTACACTCTCCAACTCGGTCATCTGGGGGTGCCTCAGATCCCCCGACAGACTGCTTGGTTCAGGCTTTGTGCTGGATGCCCTTCCTGACATTAGGCTACTAGTTTATTTGTTTTAAATCCAAAACACAAATGAAAAAACAACAAAAAGGGGAATGATTAGTCTACTGAATGTGATGTCTACTTTAAAAGAAACTGTGAGTTTTACAGTCATGACATTTTTTGAACCTCATGCTGTATTTATTGGTGTATTTATTGGTGCAATTACTGGTGAATTTATTAGTGTATTTATTGGTGCAATTATTGGTGAATTTATTAGTGTATTTCTTGGTGAATTTATAGGTGAATTTATGAGTGAATTTATTGAATTTGGGAAAACGGTCTGGAACCACCAGCACCGTCCAATGTTTTGGTTGCTCCAACTCCTTTGTAGTTCTGGTGAACGTATCAGATGATGTTGGGTTTGTCCTGCAGAACAACTTCTGCTTACCAGAACCAGGTCCACCAGGCACCTCAGACTTCACACTGCGCTCAAAACAGCGAGGCAGGATTGTTACTCATTTAAAGTTTCAGAATTGTTTGAGATGGTTTCAACCCCAACAACTCTAAAACTGCAAGACTCTAAAAACCAGATATCCCGAAGGGAGCTGTGAAAGGAAACCTGCATATTTTTATGTCCCTACACACAGGTCACATGACCAGTTTCCACATCAGGACCCCTACAGGCCTCCATCTTCTCCTCTGGTTCCAGTTGCTCAGGTGTGGTTCGCCAGCTTTCTGGTCTTATCTAAACTTTTTTTTGCAGCAAAATGTTCAAAGAAAGAACCATGTATTTGACAGATATTTGTAAATAAACTACAAAAAAAACCTGGCTTTTTTTGGCACAACTTGCTGTGTACACTATAAAATCTGATTTCTAAAAAAGTGAAAATAAAGTTTGTTTCAAGAAAATTAGAAAACTATTTTAAACTATGACACTAATATTAAGAATTTTTGTCAAGAAAATTATTCTTACCCATTGGCAAGAACATTTTTGCTTAAAATTAGACAATTTTGACTGGCTTTCTGGCATGTTAGGGATATTTCTAGAGGAGGTATTTTTGCTGTATCCATCACACACACACAAACAAACAGACTTAGTTTCTGTTTTCCCTTCATATTTTTCCTTTTTTGTCTCGAAGAATTGTGTTCTTTGTTTTCACTGTCTTCAATTCATCACAAGTAGCAACTTAGACCTTAAAAGACAGAGACCAGTTTTGAAACCACATCGTGCCGCAGTGGTGGATCAGTATGCAGTATGTACTGGATCTACTATCTACTAGTATGTACTGTATAATGGACATAGCATGCAATCATAATAAGGTGATTATGTCATTTTAGAAATCTACCAGAGGCAACACGTCATTTAGGTTGTTTTCACATAGTGCAGATCATGCTCTTGTCTGCATATTAAGTACTTCTTTTTAGTAATATCAGTTTGCACCTTGCCTCCATTTTGGCAATGTTTATAACTTTTGAAGACTTCACAACCTTCTTGCAGTACTTGTTCCTCTAAGTCTGATGAACATGTTGTCAATTTTTCACTAATATCATGGTTTTAAGGGTCCATAAATGGCATCTACATGTGTTTGCCATGAACTTGTGCAACAGGTTAATTAAATTAACAGAGTTAATCAAACTTATGCATAATCGGTGTTGTGGAACAGCAATTTGGGTTCATTTATTTCAGAAAACCTGGAGTTCAGAGCTGATCTCAGGGTTTGTTAAACCTCTTTTCTGGGATACCCCCTCGGAGAACTTCCTTGCTGCTGGAACACATAAAGTTAATACATTTTTATTGGATCCATCCCCAGATAAAATTCCTCCTGGAATGAACAAACTAATTACTTTGGTTTTCTTCAAACTTAGGATGACAGGAACCTCTGTGGTCTAGTGGAGCATATGGACACTGTAAACACGTCCATATGCTGCTATGAATGGCAGAGTCTACAATGCATGTTGTTCTGAATGTGTTAATTAGCTTTTTATGAGCTCATGTTATTCAAAAGCAGTTCCCATTTTTCTTTCTTCTGCACACCTGAACAATTCCCAACACCTAGTACATTCACACTGAATAATTAGGAATTCTCCATTAAAACTGGATGGATTACATTTGAAACATTCCTTCATCGCACATTGACCCATTGCGTCACTCTAATCAGCACGGCAGGTCTGGATCCAATCAGCCGTGCATCTGTCCACCCCTCCACCCTCCTCCCATCACATAGCTTCACAGCAACATGTTCCCTCAAATAATGACAAAGTAGGAACAGATACCCCCATGTGTAAATTCACCACAGCCTAATATAAACATGTTCTGCTGGTTTGGAGAACTGATTTCAGGGGAAGAAGGAATGAAAATGCTGATTAAAGTGTGTGTACTGTATTATTCATGTTGTGGGGACACGTAGTAAATGTGTCGACACAGTCTTCACTCAGCATGAGCTGCAGATTAATGTCCTCTGTGTATTTGGATCTTTTACACTCGATACAGCTCAGTGTCCTGGAAAATACCTCCATGGCAGGTTTCTGGAAACCAGATTTATCTCCTGTGCATGTTCCATACAAATGTACATATTTAAAGGGGATGTTTTATGAAAAAATAATATTTTCTCTGATGTTTGAGTTACCGGCTCAACAATGGTCTGCAGTTAGATTTCAAATCCATGACATATCGGTGGTGAATTATTACATGTCTCATCAGAAAAAGGTATATAAAGCCAAAACGTCTGAATTATTAAGGTTTAGTGAATGGTCTTAGCTGCTAACTTCCTCCACTTTAACTATTTATCACTTTATATTTTCAGTGAACTTGACATCTGAGCTGTGAAGGAACCAGAGATGACTGAGGACCAGATGGACCGATGGCCTCCAGCTCATCAGCTGCAGCTTCAAGCAACAGCTGGAACATTTGAGTCTTCCAGTCGAGCTACCTTCGCTCTGAACCAATCCTTGTTTTTCTGCACATTTACCAACTTTTGGATTAACCTGTTTGGCCGGTGTCATCTCCTTCTAATATGGTGTTGTGTGGAGCCCCGACATATAGGCTTCAAACCAGTATTTCATGAAAGTTCAGGGTGACATCACAGAAGGTTGCCTAGTTCTTTTTATACAGTTTATGCTTGAAGCCAGCCTTAAAAGGTAGATTATTGCTCTTTTTTAATATGTAAAAAATTTCATAAACATTTGTTTAAAGCTTAAGAAAATTGTGGTTTTAAAGATATACGCATAGCATTTGCAAACTTTATTTACTGGTGACAAGGCCAGAAAACCTGAGAAAGGATGAAGTATTTTATTTCTTACTGCTAACAAGGTATTTTGTTTTCTAAACCTAAACAGCTGGCTTTGGTTTGCATACTGAACTAAAAGTTAAGAGGGAAAAAAGAGCAGAAAAAAATGCCAGTGACAGGACTCATCAAAGGCTGAAATGATAATAATTAAAGTGACTCAAGTGGAGATCTATTTGTTAATGGAGTTAAACATGGGTCTGTCAGCTGAGAACAGGTGCAAAGCTTTCAGGTGCAAAGCTTAGAAACATAGAGGGGGGTATGTAAAGGAGACAACAACTGTACATAGGGTATTTCTGAGAATATAAACACCTAAATTCATGTTTGCAGCTGCAGTCAGAGGGAGTGTTACAGACTGACGGTGTGCACACTGCTCCAAGGCAGTAGTGAAAGTTTGCTTCAACACTTTTTGTTTAAAGAAGTGTCTCCACTTACAGAGGGGTTTATTCCATGATTTTGTATTGTGTTTTCCATAGATTTGTTTGACAAAAGGAATCTGCAGAATTTACATTCATCTTTACCTTCTACTGAGTGATACTCCATGAACGTGTCATCTCCCAATGTTTCTGGGTTGTGTCAGGAAGAGCACCCATCCTAAAAATGTGGCCAAATTGATGATTCACTGTGGTGACCATTCTGCTCAAAGTGATTAAGTTGTAAAGGTTGTCATGTCAACTGCAAAAATCATTAATATAAATAAAAACCAAAAAATAATCTGATTATACTGGGTCATAGATTTAGAAAGATCAATCTAAAAAGAAGCAACTATGTGATTATTTATTTGACAAAACACCCAAATGACCCAGTTTAGATCAATTTCAGCTGTCAGGCAGATGTCCTCAAATTTGTCTCAATCTGGTCTACAGAGAAGTTCTTGGTCCAACTCCAAACCATCATTCCTCCACCACAGCGGAGGCATGATGTTTCTGCTGGTTTTCTCCAAACAAGGTTCTGGACAATAAGACCAAACATCTCAACCTTGGACTCATCTGTTCTGTTCAGATGCAGTTTCATGGACTTCAGTCATGCTTCCTTGTTCTTTATAAACAGAAGAGGTTTTCCCCTGGAAACTCTTTCAAATAAAACGTCCTGGTTCAGTCTTCTTCTATTGTGTTGTAGCTCTTAGCTGTTGTGTTTTCTGGAAAATTACATGGTGTGGACCCTGGGTTAAACTGTCCATAACATCCACTCCTTGGAAGACTGACAACTGTCTTTGATATTTTCTTTATTTTAATAAATTTTCTCACTGTAGAACATTGAACTCCAGATTGTTAAAAAAGGATTTCATAAAGCTTTTTCCACATTGATATGCAGCAGCAACTACTTCTCAAAGACCATTGCTGATGTCTTTCCCTCTTTGCATTGTGTTAACACAGACCTGAATTTTCCAGACTAGTAAACAGCCAAACATCTGCTTTTATAGAGATCTGCAGATCAGTTTGTTGGTGTCTGTTTATTGCTATATATATATATATAGTCATACTTCAAGTTTTGTGTGCATACATGCGTGTGTTGTGTGTTCTTGTGTGTGTGCTGTGTGTTTGTATGTGTTGCCCATACCTGCAACTGTGTGTTTACTTAAGAAAAGCCTCCCTCTCACAGATGTTTGCTCAGAGATGAAGATCACAAAGCATCTCCGATGGCTGTAAAGGACAGCATTAAACACCTTCACACATTGACCACACAAAACTATCTGAGTACTAAAAAGAAAGTACATTCCTAAGGTTGAGTACACAAACACACAGACTAAGCAGCAACACAAACATGGTAGCTGTCGGATCATGTCTTCACTGGTGAAGTTAACATTTAACCTGTCTTCATGGATTTAATTTGAGCCTGGAGAAATGTGGAGGAGAGCTTAGTCTTGGACTGAACAAACCACTCTGAAGGGTTTGAGTTTCTCCACCTTTAGATTCTCATTTTGAAGTTCAAAAAATCTCTAATGATTCTTTTTAACGTTTTTACCCCATATTTTCTGATGTTTTTCATGGGAAAAGTCTTTAGACGTGGTGGACAAAAGACCAAAGAACATGATCAATTTCTCCTCTATTGTCTCTTAAGTTTTAAACGCTGATAACATGAATCTTTTACTCAGAGAGTCAGACAGAAATACAGGACAATTTTCACTCTGGGATGTAATAATTAACCAAGTCATACCCAGTTTTAATAATAAAGATATTCAGAGACCATTTGTCTAAGATTTTACAGAGTGAGTGTGGGATTTCTGCATCAATTTCAGAATAAAAACAAAGATTGGTGTGACAAGCTTATGACATAACAGAGAGCTCTTCATGCACAAGAAAACAGGCAGGTGGCGTGAAGAGAAGAGAGTTTTGAGTTCTGGACCAGCCTGCTGTCTTTAGTTCTGACTGTTTTCCAAAAAAAGGATCTGTGGAGAACTTTGAAAAAAACAAAACCAAAACAGTGTTACAGAAGGCTTTTTCTGGCTTTTTTTGTTTTTGTTTTGTTTTGTTTTTGTTCACTCCTCTCTACCCTTGAGAATTAAACATAGCAACACAATCATAACTGAACAGATCAACAAACAAAAACAAACTGACCTCACAACTAACATAAGAGGTAGATGTATATAATGACTGATCAGACCATTAACACAGAAGGGCTCAACAGAAAATACAATGAAAACGACTAAATTATCTTCAAACATACACAAAAATGTTAATATTTCAGCTACACAAAACCAAAAAACAACCATATCACACACTACAAAGCTAAACTTAACAATGTAATCAGAATAATAATATTCTACACTTGACTACACTTGACCCCTCCTCCAGTACCACATGGCCCCCCATGTGTCACTGGACCCCGGTATGAATTGATTGGCTTCTCCAGGTACTTCAAAAGCCTCCATGAACACACCTTTTACTGAGTCACCAAATTCAGAGACTTACTGGGGAAATCAGCCAGCATGTTTTCATCTAAAACTTGATGACATCTTTTGCTTTGTCTCCAACAGCAACAACCCCCTTCACACCTTCAGCTGTCGGTGTGGCAGGAAATGCAGTCATCACATTCAGCTCAAAACATATTTAGGGTGTTTTTTCCTCCCTTTTTATATCTCCCATGAAATTATTTTTCTCTTCTACAGCATCAATTGCAATTACATACAAATGTCAAATTATGAAAATTAGGGAATGACATCATTTAGAGACTGCTTTCTTCTCTGAGCAGCTGGCATCGCTCCAGCCACACAATGTCAGAATCAGATTTTTTTCATCCTGTATTTGCAGAGTTGTGCTTTTTTTGTGCTTCATACAAGAAAAAATGTTATAATTGTTTATATTCATGTTGTGGAAAGACAATATGGCATATTCTCAAAAGCTCATGCTACTTCCTGCATAGTTTTCAATATATTTGCATTTGTAAAACCTTTTTTAATAAACTTGCATAATTTTGACCGCCTGACAAAAAAAATTTTTTTTTTGCAACCCATTTCTTTTAACAATAAGTTTTCTTCAAGGTAGCAGAAAAAAATCTTTTCACTCTTGTGAAGCCAATATTGTGTAGCGCGTCGTCACAACTCTGCTAACGTCTGAAATCCTTCATCACTTGGTATCCTCAGTCCCAGAACTTCTTTTAAGTGCCGTGAAAAGGAATTACAAGATTGAAAAATGAGAAAAGTTTTACTGTTCCCTCTTTTTCAGGATGTGTTGCAGGTCTAAAATACAAAAATTGTTGTATATTTAAAAAGGTGGCATGTAGGATTTACAATTTAAAAAAATAAATCAAGTCAATAAAATAGATGTGAGTAATAAAACTAAGAATGCACACTAAAATTTTATGTCATGTTGAACACATAGACCACTTTTCTTCTAATGGGAGGTGATAAAAAATCATCATAGCAGTCAGTCTGCCCTTCAACACTTAAATGAATAAAGAATAAGAAACGGTTAGACTGGCTGATAGCGTTCTCTCTTCTCATGTCAGCCATGGTGGGTATACTTTCCCACACAGACCATTTAGGTGACTGTCATATTATTTTAAATCCAAGTTGCCAGTAACCAAATCCAAACACTTGCTGGGGGAAACAATGAGCATGTTTTCCTCCAAATGTATTGCCACTTGATCATTATGTGTGAACATCTTAAAGATGCTCGTCAGCTTATTGCAGAACCCGAATATGCCAACTATCAGAACCCATCAGAGGAATCTTCCTCTGAGCCACAGCCAATGAGAAAGCAAGGAGTTGGCTGATGTCACTCAGGCTGTACTTGCATTTGTGTTATGTCAGCCACTGACACATATGATGACATGAAATAATATATTAAATTTTGTGTATGCCTCAGGGGACACTTCACTGTTATAGCGGCATGACAATATAGTCCACAATAAAATGAGACAATGTAATATGATGTAAAATAGAGTTTAAAAATAAGCATTAGCAACAGAAAAATATATAAAAATAATAATTAAAAAAACTATATGCAAACAGTGCAATAAAATGGTACTTGTAAAACTAAAAGTATTGTATTACTGAAAAAAACCAGAGGTAAAAGTGGAGATAATTATGTAGAGGTTTCATGAATATCATAAATACTGACAGCTTAACAGAACAATATTACACATGAAGAGTGAAAAATGTCAACAGACCACATCATAAACAGTTGCTGATGAAACCTCATGGTCATTAAAAGTCCTTAGAGGTGTCACAAGAAACCCCTAATGACTTCAGTTCCTCCAGAAGATGGAGGCGACGTTGATTTTACTTGTAGAGGATGCTGGTGTTCTCCGACCAGTCCAATTGTTAATGTTGTTCATGTAAACACACGGGTATTTATCCAATAAATAATTTAAGTTCATGCTATCTGCAAAGAAATACAAAGAAAAAAATCACCGCAGGTTTCTTTTTTTCTTATTTACTTCAGAAGACCCTTTTGGGGTTAATAATTTAGTAGTGCTGTGAGTCTGAAAGCATCCCATAATCCAGACTGACCTTTAAGAGGAAAAAGTTCTTTCTTATCAACTTCCATTAACACTTATTGATCCTCCGTCTCTGTGAAAGCCCGTTAACGCTGACTAACACCAGCAGCTGTCATTGGCACAGGAAAGCCTGGATGCAAAGTGTGTTTCTGCATGGTGTAACACCAGACTGAGACGAAGAAGATCGAATAGAAAGGAGAAGTTTTGATGTGCTGTGATAAAGCTGAATCAGATTGTCTGTGGCTGCTGCTGACCCGAGAAAGACAATACGAAGAGATTATGTGATAACGTTCAGCTGTGTTAGATGGAACAGGCAGATATCTGCTTCTCGGGAGTGTCTGGCTGGAGAGGAAAGGTATCAAGAAGGATTTCTCCTGGAGGTTAGATGAGAATTCATTCAACTAGCCATTTTCTGAACTCTCTTCCTTCTCTCCAGGATGACTGGGGCATCTGGAGTTAATGTTGGGTGTTATCAGATGACAGGTGGTATACACTCTGGACAGGCCACCAGTCCATCACAGGACCACACAGAGACAAAATTGTGAGCATGAAATATGCTCTTGTCTTAGTAAGGACTTTTTTTTCTTATTATTAATATTTTAAACCCAGGTATGGGTTTTTTTTCTAAGTTAATATTATACCAATAAAATGACAGCAGCTTCTCTCCAAAGTCTGAGGGGAAGTGCTGAGCGAGACTAACGTGGTCTACCACGACACAGCATAAGTCTGCAGGGATGAATCTAAAATCAGTAGCAGGTGTCTTAAGCTCTGCTGATTCCTGAGGCTTTCCCCTGACTAATGGTTCAAGTGATCGGCACTTCTTTATTTCTTTTTTTTCATTCAGTCACTTTCATCTGCTGAATCTCACAGAAGCAGACAGTTATCTTAGCGTTGTGTAAGACGCTGTCTTTTTCTGCTCTCCATCTTTGTACATTACATCATGTGTTTGAAACTTCTCTGTTCTTTGATGACTCTGCAGTATTATCATAAACCTAAAGTTATCATCAACACATCTTCTCACTGGATTCCTCACTTGCGCTGCTTTTCAGCTGCTTTTTTTTAGGACACTCACTGTTTTTCTACAATTCTTCACAATTTATGTTAAAAGCTCCAGATGTGAAGGGCATAAACCCTGTACACAGATACATATTTTCAAATAATTTTCACTCTGGTAAAGTGGAACTCTACCCAGTTTAAAATGAACAAATGATGCACCAAGTTGCTTAACTTAAACATTTATAAAATATATGTCAAAGTTCAGTTTATCAATTAAAATAAGGAGCAGTGTCATGTTTAATAACACAGGCATGCCTGCTGATGTGCCCGGCTGCGTGCTGACTTGGCCGCCTGTTCATTGGCTAGATAATTTTACTTGTTTGCTGATGTTGATTGTTAAAAAAAATGATCAATAATCAGTTCAATTAATTTGCTTGCTTCTTCTAACCTTCTGCTGGAACTTTGTTAGTAATCCCAACTCTGCAGTTTCTCTTACTTTCAAACATCTTTAGCTTCTTTAATTCATTTAATTTAATAATTTAATTTAATAATTTAATTTAATAAAAGTCCCCAGATTTTGGATGAACATGTGATCTGCTAGTTTGAAAGGCTTTTGCAAAACAACTGTTTCAATGGGAATTTGTTTATCATCTCAATACAAATAAGAATAATACTACTGATTTGATTAATTCATCCAGTGAACTGTCATGTCTGTTGTATGGCTCATCCAGACGCAGCAAAGTGCTCAAAAGCGCTGCATACTAGAAGTCAAGGACGTGCCAACTACGGTTTTTAGAGATGTCTCAAAAAAGAATACATCCCTCTGAAGAAGGGGTAAATACAGAGAAGAGAAAATAACAGCAAGATAAAGGTAGGCTTGCATAACCAAGGAAAGTGCAGAAGTTTCTTTTGTCATTATTAACAAAGCCTTTCATTCAATAAAGAGATATGAGGCTAGGTTAGCTAGCTACTGAACAAAATGTTCCAAGTAGCTAACATTATACCAATAAAACTGAAGATGAAAGCTGAAGGAGTAGAGGTTGAGGTCTACAAAAAGGTACTTTAGCTATGAGGTCGCTGATGGGGCTAGTAGGTATTGTTCTAAAGAGACTCAAGGTTTCCTTTTTTTTAAAGTTGTGGTAGACCACTTTTTTAACCTTTATTTGTCCCGCAGTCTCTGTGGAAAGTTAGAGACAACTTCTCAACTTCAGTGATCCTCTCAACTTTATTGATTTTGATGCACAGACACTGAGGGACCAATGTAACATTCTTGGGGACAGACTCACCTGTGGAGAAGAGTCAGATGTCAATGGCAGTGCACTAGTTGCAGAGATGAAGAGTCTTCCAAAACTCCCCAAAGCAAAGATGACAGCTTTTGAGCTTCTTTCTCACCTCCCTCACAATGACATTTGTGAATTGTATCAACATCTTTGGATAACTCTCAGGATGGCTTGCACACTACCTGTCACTGTTGCTTCTGTAGAGTGGATTTTCTACACTCAAACTAGTCCAAAGCTACTTGGCACAGAGAAGACTCGGTGGACTTGCACTTATTAGTGTCAACAACTAAGTTGAGGTCTCTTACAGTGATGTCATAAATGACTTTACCTCCAGACAAACCAAGAAACAGAGATTCTCAATCTCTTAATGTTAGTAGTTTAGCTAATGTCATGATTCATTTTTGCACCAATGTATGTAGTTTTTAGATTGTTCATTTTCAGTTTTAATAACTTTCGGCTGAATGTGGATGTTGTGCATTTATTTTAGTCCCATTTTAAAGTATTTTATTAATTCATTTATTTATTTTCACACATGTTAATTTTTTAAAGTAAAAAGATAACATTATTTTGTGGTGGGAGACTGCATGTCTTACATCTGTTGTTTACATCTGTTGAAAATTTTAACAACAGAAGAAATGAAACTGGTAAGCATGTTTAAAGTCTACACAGTTTTTTACTTGCTTATATTTTCTGTCACTTTTAATTACAAGTTCAGTATGTCACACTTATTCATCACTGAATATTATAAAATGCAAACTAATGCAATACAATTTTTTTTCTTAATTTGCTACCCCAGTAAGGTTAAAAAGCCAGAATGACATCAGTATGATGCAATTCACCTATGAACAATGCAAAATGAATCAGTGTTCTATAATTCAAAAGTATTAAATGATTGAACTCCAGTAATATTTAAACAACAATGATGCTCAGGGACCCATAAAAGCTTAGGCCAGCCCTGCTAGCTGTCATGATTTTAGCTACCTAGAGTTTAGCATTGTTGATGAATTTGACATCTGTGTTTGTTATCTGATGGTGGACTCGTATGTGTGTTTGTCCTCTGATGGTGGACTCATATGTGTGTTTGTCCTCTGATGGTGGACTCGTATCTGTGTGTGTCCTCTGATGGTGGACTTGTGTCTGTATTTTTCCTGTTGGTTCTCAGTGTTGCATTTGATATAATCGATCACAACATCTTACTGGAGAGACTTGAAGATGTTATTTGGAATAAAGGTTCTGCATTACTCTGGCTTAAGTCATATTTATCTGACAAGCCTATCAAACATAAACAAAGAGACTTCCTCATGTACCAGATTTAGCAACGGAGTTCTACAAGGTTCAGTGTTTGGACCAACTGGTTTCACCTTTTAGTTTCTTCCATTGGGTAATATTATTAGACATCAGGCCATTAATTTTCATTGCTATGCTGATGATACTTAGTTATATAATCATATCTTAAAGACATAAAAGCCTGGATAGCTCAAAACTTTCTCCAGCTAAATTCACCTGAAACTGAAGTAGTTGTATTTGAAGCTGAGCTCTTCAGGGACATGTTGTCTGGTGATGTAATTACTCTAGACTGCATCATCTTGACCTCTAGTACTACAGTTAGGAACCTGGGTGTTATTTTGACCAGAATCCTTTGATTCACATATTAAACAGGTTTCTAGGACTGCCTTTTTTAACCTTCACAATATTACTAAAATTATGGACTTCCTGTCTCCAATCGATGTAGAGAAACTGATCCATACATTTCTTATTTCAATATTGGACCATTGTAATTCTTTATTATTGAATTGTTCTAAAAATTCTCTAATAACCTGCAGCTGATCCAAAATGCTCCAGCTAGGATTCTGACACCTTCCCTACATTGAAGCTAAGCTTTTCCTTTCCACAGTTGCCTGGTGCTTGCTCAGGATTGGGGATTGTATCCAAGAAATGTTTTGATGCAATTTGTTGGTTTCCTTAGCAAACAAATAGTCATTATCATTGTTATGTTATTGGCTTTGCAATAATTGGAGTAATTTGGAACAAGTTCAATTGTACTGTTAAAGTGCCTTAAGATTAAATATGTTGTGACTTGGCACTATATAAATAAAGCTGATATGAATTGAATTCAATTTTTGAAAAACAAAAAGCTGAAATCTAACCTCTCACAAAACAAAGGGCTTGAAAGGTAACGATGCATTCAGACTGAAAGGTAATACAACTGTGTTTCTGCATCAGTTGTAGGATCTGCTTTAGCCTTTGTTTTTTAAAGTTATGCTGTAAAAACCAGGACAAGGATGAAATGTCTACTCTGCCAGTTTTCAAGGCACGTATTTTCCTTGTGTTGACAAAACTGCAATATCACATCACCTGAATTTGCACCTTGTCACCCATGGATGACAAAATGTCTGGGAGTGAATCACACAAGTGTAAACAGCAAGGCTGTCATCGATCAGTGGGAATAATTGAAAACAAATCTCCTGGCCAGAAAGAATGTGTTCATGGAGCGCAACAATAAAAAAAAAGAAATCAAAAGTCGCTGGGCATCACACACAGAGAAGTGTTAAAACAAACAAGGACAAAAACTCATCATCGAGCCTCATTCTTTTCTCAAAAAGCAAGTCCTTTTTCCTGTCCTTTCCTGTTCGTTTCCTGCCATCTTAATGCCTTTCAGCATGTTTTCTTTGGAATGAAATTGGTATTTCAGATATTTAGATATTTTAGAAGGAGATTGAGATGCCAAGGACAGAGAAACGGAGAAGGAAAGGTATCAAATGTTGGATTAGCAGACAGGAACAAAGCCCATCCTCCCCCTTCTTGCAAGATATGATGATAAAAGGCTGAAGTGAGGTGGAGGAAGAGGTGGGTAACAGAGAAAGGAAAACAGATCGATTGACACTTGGAAGTTGACCCCCTGACAATGGCTCATGGCAGGAGAAGAAATCCCACAAAGGCAGGGATCACTGACAGAAAAGAAGAGGAGACGCGAGGAGTGATGGTGGGACAGATGAGACAAAAGCTTCTCTGAAGAACAGCTGTTGTATTAGAGACGCTGCTGCTTGGTGAATTAATAGAATATATTTTACTTTCTGAGGACAGCTGTCCAAAGGATGTTTAGAAGATTTGTCAGGGCACGAAAATGATTGTGATGGTTTTCAAATGCTCAGTCCAATGAGAACAGGGGTTATCAAAGTTGAGCAGGGGATGATTCTAACATTTTGGAGTCAAATACAAGAACCTGTTTGAGATCTTCCAGTGCATTGTGGGAGTTGGAACTCTTTAAGATCATCCATGGTGGTGTGTTACACTTTAATAGAAAACAGGCCAGATTTGTGGATCTAATGGTCCAATTCAAACTCAAAAATTAGAAAAGAAAATAAACTTTCAAACTGAAACTTTAGAAACTGCAAGAGAAAAGTCAGAACTTCAAACTTTACTTTGAAAACACACACACTTTTAAGAGAAATATATTTCAGTCAGACAACTCACACAGTGAAGTTTTTTTTTTTTTTGAAACATTTTAAGAGTAAAACACACTTGGGCTTGGCATTTAAGCTTCATTCAGTCATCGTTCATCAGGCTTACACACAAATACAGATACAAATACAGTCAAACTACCCCCCTCTTGATTCAGCAATCATAAATGGAAACTGGGGTGAACGTGGGATTGACATTTTGGAAGTAATGGCGAGCTTAGTAGGTGAGACAACCTGCTATATTACTACCTTCTGTACTGCCATTTCTCCACCTCATGTCCCTGATCAGCTGACTCCAACCTGACACCTGCACCAGGACCAAACATCGAACCTTGGGGGACAGAGGTGCCCCAGCCCTCTGGATTATCTTCCACTCCTCAACGGATACTCTGACCTGTTCCAGACCTTTAAGTCACTGCTGCAAACCCACCTGTTTAATCTGGTATTTCCAAAGTTATTAACAGTCTACTTTATGCTCATCAAACATCTTCCTGAAAAGTGCTACTTAAATTTGATGTATTATTTTTATTATTATTATTTTATGTTTGTTCTGGTCAAAACTGTCCAAAAATCCTCATTTCAAGCGTCACAATCAACATGACATCAGAACCGAGTGGTGCCAGAATTCAAATGAGGTCCACCAGAGCTTCGCTGGGGCCGGCAGTTGCGTGGCCTGAGGGTATCAGGGATAGAGGATAGCTGATGATGTGCTGTCCTTCTCAGCTTCTTCAGCTCATCCTGCAGCCAAAGGAGCTGCCGGTAAACATTTACAACAAGACCTCCTGCTTCAAATGTCATTTCAGCATAAGCTGCCTATATTTGGCTGATTTTTGCACTCAGACAAACCAGTCACAGTGGTCTGTTGATAAAACTGGCACAATAAAATATATTTTATTTAAAATATGAATAATTATCCTCTGTTTGATCTTTATTTACAGCTGAAAAAAGTAAAGTCAGTGACAAATGCTTAGGAGAAAAAATGTTGACAGCTAGTCTTTGGTTGTGCCAGCTGTCAATCAAAAGTCCACCTTTAGATGCTGAAAGAGCTTCTTCAATTCTTTGCTGACAAAGGACATTTGAATCAAAGGTTTCCTTTACTTTTTCCTTTAGAGCTGTGGATTTAAAAGGTTGTTCAACAAAGAGGAGAAATTCTACTAGTGTGTGTTTCGCCAGTTTAAGAACACTGTGTTTGTTTTTCACTGTCACTAACATAAAAATCAGATGGCATTTTACAGAAAATTAATGCAGAAAACTGCATATCTATTTAAAATGTAACTTTGTTTTCAACCAATTTTTTGAATAAAATGATCAGACGATGCCATTAGCATAAATTGAGGAAGGTTTTTATATTTCCCCCTCCTTCCTGTGGTTTTACTCACTTGAGCAAACACAGATCACCAGGGCTCCCTGTAGACTCTATAGATGCCATTTCATAGTGAGTCTCCTGCTAAGCTCCGGGTCGATTTTAAGCCAACATGCACCATTAACGATGCCATTCTGGCCTTTGTGAAGGCTGCAGGAGGGGACGCATCCTGCTGGTGCTTTAGCCTGACGAGCTTCACAGCTAGGAAACGACTGCTTGGACTGTGGTTTGTAGCTCACAGAAGGTCTTTATGGCTTGGAAAGCCTTAATGAGGTGGAGTAAGTTAATATTTTAACACTTGTGGCTATTGTTAATCACATGTCAGAGTCTGTATCAGCTTGTTCTGAGAAGGCTCAGGGCAACAAGAGTGAAAAGAAAAGTGAGAAAAAAAAGTTTTGGGAAATGTAGTTTTTAGAAATGCAGGTTTTACAAGAATTAAGACAGACTCTTTAGGTTCAAGAGACTGTCACTGCCTGCTGCTTCTGGAGCTATTGTGAGTGTGATGCTCATCATGCACACTAAGTTGTGGGCTTCAGACTTTCTGAATTTGTTGGATTTACAACACAAAGCACATATCGGTGGATCTGACACTAGATTTACCAGCATGTGAAAAAGTTTATACCCCACCTTTTAATCATTTGCTTTTTGTCTTCAAAAACACAAGACTTCATCTAATCGTAGAGGATATTAATATATACCAAATACAACCTGAGACAAGCAACAAAGTATGACTTTTTTCCCTGTGATAGTATTTAACAAAAATAAGTACAAAGGTGAAGGTGATGTGGGGAATACTAAGTATCCCTATAATACTTCTGTAAGATTTGAAAGAGTAAGTTAGAGCCACATGCTGCTAACTGATCTTCAGTAGATGTGCAGATTGCCATGAAGATTTTGTCACTTTGCTTGTCTAAAGCATTAAGGTGTGTGATACAATAATGCAAAAAGGGAAAGACATAAGCAATGGTCTAGAGGAACGACCTACTGTTATTAGAATTTTTTATAGTTAATTCAGTTAAAAAACACTTTATTAATCCATTTTATGATTATCTGCCTTTTTTTTAATATTAATCCATCCATTAACTTGCACTTGTCTAAATTCAGGTCACAGGAGCAGCAGCCTAAGAGGAGGTACATACTTAAGATATTAAAAGAAAACGAAATGGTCTTGAAGTCAAAAGGTACTACAGGGGTAGTACCTTTTGAATGCATAGTGGGTACATGAGGGTGAATGCATAGTGGGTTCCTGAAGACCATTTCAGGGATCATAAATATGACCTTTGATGCTTTTGGGCAGAAATACATAACAAATATGGGACTGGAAAGACACTGGTGAAAGGTAGTAAAATAACAGGGAAACCCTTTTACATCTGGAGATGACTGACAGGAAGCTCCCCACCTGCGTCAAAGAGCTGAGGGCCAGAGAGAGCGCAGCACTGACAGCATGAGTTGGACTGTGGTGAGTGGAGGGGGTGGACAGGAAGAGCTAAGTCACTGGTCTGGAACGCTGGATGTCACAGATGTCTTCACGACACCGAGATATCCAGGACATGAAGGGAGGGAGGATGGAGAAGACACTTTCTCTTTTCAAACTATTCTCCTCATGCCAATACACAATATATATTATACTTCATCTCTTCAAACAAAGATGAAATCTTGCATTTGAAGATTTTTTTTGATAATTTGATGACAAAAATGTGGCAGCCACTGGAAAGAGATGCCAAAACAGTTGTTTTAATTTACTTTGTGATCAAAGCTCCAAAGTTAAAATGATCTTGGCTGGTCTGTTGGGTTGCTTTTACACAATCACAAGACTGGATTTACGTTTTTGAGACATGACAAAGGTTTAAAATAGCAATTTATTTTGATATAAATCAATTACCACTTTGCTGTAAACACATATTGAGTTTCAGTCAAAACTGGTTCAGTTTTCATTGTTTTGGTTCATAAAAAGGTTAAACTCATGGAGGTTTAAACTCTATTTAATGACCAAGGTTTGTTTAAACTCTGGAATATTCCTTTAAGAACTGGTTCCAGACAAGCAAGAAACTCTACTAAACTGGTTTAAAACTGAATTCATCTGAAGCAGTTTTCAGCTCAGACACTTAAATCAGTCATACTACCCAGTCTTGCTTTGACCTCTTGTTCCATCGCTCGTTATCTCTCCATCTACTCAGTCACCTCTGCCTTGAGGTCTTCTACTGATCTGTGAACTACACAGCTCAAACAAAGTTGTAAACTTGCAGAAAAAGCACCAGCACGCTCCTCCGTTTGGCAGTTGGATGGTTGAGTCTTGGCTTGGCAGATGCTAGGAGAACTTCACCACCCTGGTGGAGAGAGGATGATGGCATGGGGTTGGTTTTCAGGGTTTTTGGATCACCTCTAAGTCCTTGCTGACTACACATGAACTGACTACACATGGTTTGATGAGCTCATGGTAGAAGAACCTGACCTCAATCCCATCAAGCATCTTTGTGAGGAACTGGAATGAAGATTCCTAGCCAGCATCACTATCAGACTTCTTAAATAATTGAATGTTCAAAAAATCACAGAAAGAATCCCAAAAAAAATGTAGAAATACGTCCTAGAATAGTGGAAGATGTTAGATCCAGGAAACTTGAGGTAAATTTATTTATATCTAAACAAATAAATTTACCTTCTAAATCTTCTGTAATGTCACAAGATTTATTTCCATCCAGTGTTGCATTAATTTTTCTCCAACATCTTGCACTGATGATGGTAGAGTCTGACCGCTGCGCAAAGCCTTCTCCAGCACATCCCAAAGATTCTCAGTGGGGTTAAGGTCTGGACTCTGTGGTGGCCAATCCATATGTGAAAATGATGTTTCATGCTCCAACAAAATATTAGAGTGTGTGACCTTTTTTTTGGTGGGGATTTTTTTTTTTTTTTTGGCCGGGCAGTGTATGTTGCTCTTTATATTCACACAGTAAATAAATGACACGATGCTTATTTATAGAAAATATCTTCAGTTGTAATCTGTTCTCCCTGATCTAGAAGTTTTTTCTCCTTATTTCGTGTGATTAAAGTCAACCTTTAAATATTTTCTGTTAAACATTCTTGTCTGAACATCTAAAGGAATTCCTGACCTTCATTTCAACCATCACAAAACTTTTACTAGAGAAATGTGAAAAAAGAGCTCCCAGATTTAAAAACAAGATCTGCAACGGCAGAAGTCATCACTCTGGCTGTCAGCATTTAAACACATGCGATCTACACCGATTCTGTATCTTTCTTGTTAGATAAAAACAAAAAAAAGTGACAAGCTTTTTGTCCATACTTGTCATAACATTTATTCTTGCTAGCTGAGGTGAAAGGGCATCCTCTGAGGGTTTGGGTTTCTTTATGGTTAAAAGCTTTCTCTTTTTCCGTGTGTATGTGTGTGTGCGTGTATATCATTTCCTCCTGTCGCAGCTTCAAACAGAGAGGAGTTTACCTCCGGCTGGTTTTTAAGTTTTGACACTTTTGATGCCCTTGAAGTCCCTGGAAAAATGTGTTTTGGACAGCTTAGAGAGAACGAGAGAGAGAGAGAGAGAGAGAGAGAGAGAGAGAGAGATAGAGAGAGAGAGAGAGAGAGAGAGAGAGAGAGAGAGAG
>JAOWBL010001984.1:0-14379 GCA_028564865.1 Zenarchopterus dispar
AGAAAGAAAGAAAGAAAGAAAGAAAGAAAGAAAGAAAGAAAGAAAGAAAGAAAGAAGGAAAGAAAGAAAGAAAGAAGAAAAGAAAGAAAGAAGAAAAGAAAGAAAGAAGAAAAGAAAGAAAGAAGAAAAGAAAGAAAGAAAAAAAGAAGAGAAAGAAAAAAAGAAAAGAAAGAAAGATATTCTCCAATAGTCTCTTTTGCCATGGCGGATGACTGGCACTAACATGTCTGATTAGTTTAGGAAGGTAATCAATGACAGCAGGGTGAGCGGAGGGGCGTCTGTCTGTGGAAGAACTGCATACCTGGAAAATTCAGCCAAGTCAAATCATTATTTAGCCTGTCACCTGTCCCTTTCACATTAACTGACACTGAGTCAGGTGTTGAGCTGGGCTCAATAACCTGCCTCTGAGGCTGCACTTAAACGGGGTTCAGATCTGATGTAAACAGAATGATGTAGGACCTGGGTGGTGTTTATTGATTACAAGACTAGGAGGTCCGCCAGCTCCTCATCCTCAGAGCCAAAGACTCCATAAATCAACATATTATGGGAACTGTAAAATGCAACTGGCTACTAAAAAGACAGACCTCGGCTTTGCAAGAAACGAAACTCAGGTCATTAACAAATTGAAGAGCTTCAGAAAGAAGTTCTATGCAGCCAAAGACCCCAACAGCAGCAGTGGCAGAGTACTGGGCTGGTCGTACTCTGTTTTGTGCTGCAGGACTCCACGAATCCTGTTGCTCTTCAGGGCAGCATGGATCCAACAAATGCACCAAGCACAGCATCAGCCAGCTACGCCTCCTGACTCCTTCCTTCCTCTCAACTCATCTTCAGATACTAGTGAGGCAGTAACACCCCTTGCATTTACACTTCCCAGCACGTATTAAACACCAGTTCTTCATCCAGGAAGAGTAATCGGGTCTAATCTAAAATACACCTAGAGACAGAAGGTTTGGGCTGCTCGCTCCAACACCACAACCAGGGGTGTCCAAAGTCGGTCCTCGAGGGGCGCTGTCCTGCATGTTTTAGATATTTCTTTGCATGTTTCCCTGATTCTAATCAGCACGTCATCAAGGTCTGAACAAGTCTGTTAATGACAGAGTCATTTGTATGAGGGTGTGTTGAAAAAGGGAAACAGATAAAACATGCAAGGCAGCGGCCCTCCAGAACCAACTTTGGAAACCCCTGACCTAAACTCAGCTGCTAAGGCCAGAATTGTCAAGACATGGTTGAAAAGGGACCTGTGTGGTTGTGTGTGTGTGTTTTTTTTAACCAAAACAAGGTATAGATATTTGATTAAGACCATAGAAAAGTGCGGTAGTTTGCAAAAAGAGTAGGGATATGACTGATGTAGTCTGTAAACTATAACAATGTCTGATCTCCTATTCTCTATTGTGAATCTGGTTAAAGAAAAGGACTAGCTGAAGACAAGAGCTGGAGTGTTGACTGCAGAAAGCAACTAAATGTGAATATAAAATACATTTAAAGTCATTAATAAGTATGAAACCATCTTTTTAATAATTGAATTCAAAGGGAAACAATTTACATTCTGCATAATAAACTGTGAGTCCTGAACAACTCCTGGACATCAAACCTGGGGATTTTGATAAACTACAGATTACAGTAATATATACTGTACAAGCCTTTTATGTTTGACAAGAGCTGAAATTAGTCAATGTCACCACAAGAGCCCAGAAAATTTTTAATTTATGTTCAAATTAAGTAGCCTTGTCATAATTTGTACAAGATGTGGTTAAATAATTCATACTGTATTAATAACAAAAAGTTAATGTCTGAGACGGTTAATTTATTTTCTTGCCACTTATTTGGCTAATGCACCTTAGGACACACCTACCCAACTTAACTCCCCTTTACTGCTCACAAAAACAGTTGTCTGTGCTTTTCATTTTTCAACCCTCACACATCAAGTGTAAACACTCAACTGTCATCACTGCATCATATATTGTTACTATTTTTTTAACAAAAATTACATTTCAGCTAAAAAGCAGCTTTTTAAACTCTGACAGTAACTGGAACGACAATAGACTGATCAAATGTCTGCAATGAGAAACCCTGCACAAACATGCATAAATATAAATAAATGCATCCACGCACACATCTGAGAAGAAATGATCAGCTATTAATAAAAGGTTTTATGAACAACCAACTCTGACATAAAAGCAAATTGATTACTGCTCTAACAAAGCATCGAAAGACCGTGTCTGCATCGCCACACAGACAAACACACTTACACGCACACATGAACACACAATGATTTTCTACATCTCTTTGGAGCTCAGAGGGATTCTGCTGTTATTACCGTAAAAAACAAATGCACACACTGAACTCATCAAACGGCGGAGAAGAGAAGCAGTCACATGTTGCAGCACAACACAAAGAAGCACCTGTTAAACAAAGAGCCAAACTAGTATCAGTACACATAGCTGCATCTTGCAAATGTATTCACAAAAATCAAAAGGTCTTTTTTAAAACTACAGAAACACAACATAGCTGTTGCAGTCACTGTTAAATTATAGTGACACCTGGTCTTTTCAAAAGGTTGGTAGGTAGGTTAATATACTGCAATAAGACACTTCAAGTGTTACAAAAGACTGCAGTCTGCATGGACTTTTTGATTTAATACCAATGTGCTCTCCAACCAAGAACCAATTTATTATACAAAAATGGATATTAGTTGTTCATTCATTCTCTCGGTGTGTGTGCTTGTATTGCTTATCTGCTCCATCAGCAATTCTGAAGTGAAAATATTGCATTTCAGAGAAAATTATACCATGGAAATAATATATAACACTTATAGCGTTTAAAATGATGGCATACATTGTGCAGTAAAGTTGGGGCTCCACCTCTAAACTATATTAAACAATATTTCTAAACCATTGCATCCTTTAGTTTGATATGAAAGCTGATCACGCGCAAAAGAACAGGCAGCCCACAGAAAGTGTACTGAAATAATAAGCACACTAGCCCAGAGTAATGAAACCACCTTTACATGCACATTAGACCAGAACACGGCAGTCAAAATATCATGTAAAAGTCTTGTAAAAACAAGCAAATTCACTCGTCAGCAGTTACACGGTGCCAAATTTGCTCCCAAGCCTTGTTCTTGTCTGCATCTGAACAACTTCATCTTCCTCATACACACACATATATACAGACAGACTGAAAACTACGTTGCAGTAATTTATTATACCGGAGTCTAAGATTCCTCACTGAGCTCAGGTTTACTGGGAAGAAATTAGCAGGTAGACGACAGCTGCAGCACAATAACATCCTGAATGAAGAAAGTGGATGCCTGCTTTTCTGACACTGCATAAAGAAAAGAAGTAAACATATAAGGCATTTAAATATGCTGGCACTTATAATGCCAAAGGAAAGAACATCTTTGTTTCAAAGGTAAACAGACAGAAAGCTGGATATCTTGTACGTGAGAGGACACTCAAATGAAAACACATATCAACAGCATGGTTTATGCTCTTACCACCAAAAGTTCAAGTTCCATGCAAAAATATTTGCAAAAATACCAACAGTGGACATTCATTCAGTCATTCCTTCATTCATTCGTTTTCTATACCTGCTTCAACAGTGGAGAATTTGCCACTTTTTAGCATCTCTATTTTCATTTCTTTAGTGACAGATTGATGTGCGCCCGGGTATTTCTTTGAGAGGATGCCTGCACTCCAACTTTGTTGTCGATCCAGCTGGACACAAACTGACACCGCACATAGTTTTTCTTTTCTTTTCTTGTCTGTGGAGCTGGTGTTGCAGACGGCACCAACGGATGTTTTTCCTATCTCCAAATATCACTCTGACAACTGACAGAGTCCCATCGGTGCTATTCGTTATATTTAAACATTCATGTGAGCGTAATATCTGCAAGCATTTTCCTCTCCTGGAAACGGTGTTTGTGTGTGTTTTGTCCTACCTCCGGAGATCTCGTTGGCATCCTCAGGAGGCACAGCTGAATCAGTCAGCTTTTGGGTCTCCGTCTTTTCTCTTCCATCACTCTCACCCCTTTCACCTGAATGAGCTAGAATTGATAAATCAAAGATTAACAGGACAGCAATGGAGTCATTAAAAAGTGATTTAAGTAAACCAATCTAGAAAAAGGTCAAGAAAAAGTTGAGGGTAACATATGATAAGGAAAGGGGGAGGAAGAAAGGATAGATGAGGAAATAGCGGGATAAAAGGAAACAATAATAGGAAAAAAGAGAAGAAGAAGGGAAGTTTGAAAAACCAAAAGCAAAATTTAAAGCAAAAGAAAGATGGAAAATGATAAAGAAAAAAAGGCTGCAAGAACAAAAAAAAATAACGTGTTTTTTTATGGAGTTCAAAAGGAAAAGAGAAAAGACAAGAAAATAATTAAGGTAAAAGTACATCAGGGTTTAATATAACAGCGCTCAATACAGTCGATAAGAAGCAGGGTGAAACAGACAAACTCCAGCTCAAGTAAAATCAAGAAACAAACCTTTAAACCTGCCCTGAAGAGGTCGGCTCCGTTTGCCGCCACTTACAGCGATGAGACCAAAAGTATAGTCTTTAGTAGGACTGTAGTCTGTTATCAACACCTTAGTGTCAGTTTTAGGCACTATGATCTCCCTCTGCTGACCACCTGAAACAGAGGAGGAGAATGAGGATGAGGAGAAGTTGAAGATGGTCATGATGAAGATGACGATAAGGTTGGGGGTTGAGGGGTAAGAAAAAGACTAGTCAATGATCCTTCTCATTTCTTGTTGATATATTCAGCTTGGAGGCAGAACATAAATAAATAAAAATAAATTACAGGAATTTTAAAAAGAGCTTACCGAGCAAATATGAAATTAATTCAGCAGAAGAGCAAATGAATATTTTCCACTGGGAGAGCAGACAAACATGGTCATGGTGGAAATACTCTTCTATTTTATTCGGGATTTGTTTGGACTTGTCTTTATGAGGAGCGCATAGTTTATCTTTACTCAAGCAATGAAATGCAAAACAAGCAAACAAGGAAAAGAAAGCATACATTTCAAGATATTTTCTGTCCCTGTGTTTTTGCTGGGATTGATGAGTGACCTTTCGATAAAAGACTAACGGGTAGTTCTGGTTGACCTCAAATAAAATCCTCCCAGAGAAACAACTCTGTGCTTGTGCCCGTGTCCTTCCTGTACATCAGGTCAAACACTTTATCACCCATTTTAGATTTGAAATTACAATCAAGAGCGAGATAGTGACACCATTCTCCTCAACTCTGCTGGCCCGTGTGTCTGCGGAGGGATAACTACTGAAACCTGTAGGAGAAAGGAGATAAATGCTTCTGAAGGAGACTCCAGATCAGTGGAGGTTACTGCAGTCATGCTGTCATTTCACCAAACATCATCTAAGTCCTGACTTAATCCTCATACTTGTACACTCTGACTTCTACTAAGAAGTTATTTCTTAGTTTTTTATTTGAACCTTTTTTTCATGAGTTATTCCCCACCAACAGATCTCCAGTGTAGCCAAAGTGAATTTATTAGGTCTCACATTTTAGCCCAGTAAGTGTATGAATATTATACTTTTTTTCTTTGTATTTTTGCACTGCAAATGTCAAAGGCCACTAAAAGTGAGGAGTTACAGATCACATATGAAGCTAAAGCTGGCAGGTTTAACAATAACAGGCAGAGACAGACTGATTTTTTTCCATAGTTCAGAAACACATTAAACTGAACTTTAAAAAGGAAAATAATTTACATGTTTCTTCGTGTTGGTAAAAGACATTTATCGTTTAATTTCTTGGCAGACAAAAGTTACAGTAAGTCATTTATTGTGCACGTCATATACAAAGAAACTTGCTGGCTGTGTGACAAACCTGCAATTAAAACTCCCCATTGAGCTGGAAAAGGCATTTTACATTTATAATGCCAAACAGATTAAACTAAAAATATATCTAGTTAGTGAGTTTTAGAGGTGAATGGTGGACAGACCCAGGATCCAGTTCGTATGATGAACGATCATTTGAATTTTAGACCCTGGATCCGAACTGAGAGTACAAGAGGAAAGACAGCTTACCATACACTACTCTACAACATGTATATTTCTCTAAAGTGTTAACTTATTTCTGTGACATTTTTAGTGACCTGTCCAGGAATAACCCCCCACTCACCACATGACAGATGAGATAAGATAGATTTGTCCTCTAAACATGGAGCAACATCTACATCCTTTTCATTTTCAGTCCTAATATGAGGTGAGAAGGTTATCATTTTGAACTGAACTGAATTAAACTGAATTAAATGCTATTTCACTCATCCCAAAGGTCATTAGAGTCTTGGAGTATAGTATTGAGCAGAAAAAGAAAGAAAGAAATTCTTAATAAACAAAGAAAGAAATCAAAACTCAAAAATTCTTTATATGAAGTTACTGTTCTTGGCAAAGATGACCGATGCCGGTCCTTTTGCAGTGCGGCTGAAGAATGAAGAGGATATGCAGGGTTGTTCAATACATTTTGCTTCTTAATAGGGCTGCAACTAATGACTATTTTAATAGAAGATTTATCTATCGATTCTTGAAGCAATTAGTTGACAATAAGCTAAAGCATTTTTTTTTTGCTATTAGGTTTTGAAATCAGCCTACAGTGGATTAACAAAAAAAAACACTGAAAATGATTACTTCAGTTAAAAATATGTGATTTATTTAATATGCGTGATGAACAAACTTTTCTGCTCATAAGACTACAAAAAAAAACTACCAGAAAAAGCTTATACTTTAATAAAATATGCATAGCAGTGTTTTGTCTACCTTTACATTAGGGGGTTGCCCCGCCCACCCAAATAAAGATAAAGTTAAAACCCTCTTGTGATCTTCCTGTCGATGCTCACAGGATTTGCGTACTTCTCATAACCTTAACTCCTAGACCACTCACAGTTTCTAGAAAAATCTAAAACTAAAACAGAAAACAGAGAAATAGAGTGTTGCATTCATCCAGACAAGTCTTTATGACTCCCCTGGGACTTCTGTAGCACGACAGGAAAGATTCTTCAGCGTATTACACATTTTTAACAAAAAAAGAAAGAAAAACCTCGGCTTCACCAGTGAGTACAGTCTGTTCTGTCACAGAGCTAGTCTCAGTGTTGGATCTCCAGACTGGCCTGTTGTCTGGGTCAAGATGGAGTTACGTAAAGTCCCCCACAAACTCCAGCACTTCTCCCATGAATAACGACTGGATTCCTGATTCCCTCATCTTGCTAAAATCCACAGTCATCTTCTTTGTCTTGTTCAAGATGATGCAAATGTTCCCACAGCATGCCATAGAGCAGCCCACCAGTTCTCAGTAGTGTTTTTAAACAGTATTTTAAGATAAGACAAGAACAAAAGGATGATTTGGATGAGGACAAACTTCGTTGTGAACATGCCTGTCTGTCAAAGAGAAGCATTGAAATCCTTAAGGTGTTTTTTTCTTTTTTCTTTTCCCTCTTATACCTCTTAAACCTTGAGGATCCAAAGTCATGGATGAGATAGGACATCTTTCAGTTTTATAACGTCAAAACTCAATCACCACTGATGACGCTATTTTATAAAAATGATTCTTATTAGAATATAACAATTATTAAAATTAAATGATAATTACTCTAAAAAATAACAACAATAATAAAGAGCATTATAAAATCAGCTGCAGTGGTAAAATCTCACCCTGACTGGTTGTTTACATTTTATTAAGCAGTTAATACAGAAGCTAATATACGACACTGAAACTTGTTTACATAAAGTTAATAATGTGATTATGACATCCTCCTATTCAACAATAAAAGTGACTTATGTGTCTCGAGTTTTATGACTGGTACAAAACACCACTAATGTACTTGGTCTGCTGTTTGTTGTTGTAAACACATAGACAGCACAATCTTTTTTAAATATCAGAGATCACAAAGGGTAGATCAGTGATGGTAAATCGACTGTAGTTTTAAATATGCATGTTTTATCTTGCTGTGTTAACCCTGTGATGGACCAGGGGATGTGCACTGAGCCTCACCCAATGCGAGGCAGGACACTCTCGCCATGTGACAGCTGAGCTTATCTGATACATCCAGTTGCTGTATTTATAAAGAGGATATCACATTGTTCTGAAAGGTCATCTGCCTCTCTATGAGTGATTTGAAAAAAATGTTTTATTCACAAAAAAAGGACTTCAGCCATTCTTAATAAGTGTTACTATTCCTGTCATTCTGGCTATAAAATGACAATAAGCTTAAAAAAGAGAGAGAGATTAAATCAGGACATAGGCCAGGTTCTTGCGTTTTCCTTCTTTTTTCCCCATTAAATACGGCGTTCCTGATCGCATCCAAAGTGGAAAACTATATTCAAATCTCAGTTTTAAAGTGCATTTGTTAAATGCCAGTGAGCTCCTGTTGCTGTCTTCTCAGAGCAGGAAATGGCCATTAATCTGATTTTTCAGTCTCCCCTCAGCAAAGGGAGAAAGGAACACATTGACAAATAAGTTTTTTTTTTCTTTTTTCCAAACAGTAGAGTCATTATTCAGTGCTGCATATCAGCTCTAGTGTACTCTCTAGTGTAAGAATGCAACTTTGGCATTAACGACATATGCAGACGGCGATGCAACGCCAGTGAAATGCTTGACTGTCCATACAGGTACATTACAAATACATGACAAAGTACATGTCAGTCATGGTTATGGTGATTCAGGATACACTGTGAACACTGAAAGTAGGACGTCATACAGCACATCATGACAACTCCATACAGTGATAAAACAAAATGAATACAAAATAAATTATTACCACACCTCTCATTTATTCAGCTGACCTGAACTAACTTCTAGCATGACTCAGTATAGATCCCCCAACTATAACTATATATTAATCCCATTTTTTAAAATCTGCTGACAGGCTCCACATATGCAGCAGGAAGACTTTCTTGTCTCAAACTTAGTTAATGCAAAGAATAAACTTTGAGGACTCCATATCTCCCAGGATTGTAATTCTTTCAAAGGAGTTCTGATAAGAAGTCATTTACATAATCCTTCCTGACAGACAGAAAATCTAAAAAGTAATATGATCCTGCCTCAGAAATGTAGAAGTTAGGTTACACTTTCTCCTCATGTGATGTGAACATGACATGTTCTTACCTGGTATACTACTGTAGACAAACAGGTAGCTATCCACGTCTCCTTTGGGCTCCCTCCATGAAACCAGGAGTTTGCTTGAACTCACCACTTTGAAACGCAGCCTCCTTGGAGGTGGAACTGAGAAACAATGTGAAAGTTAAACCAGCTTCAATAAAGGACAGAAGCAGAATGCTTTAAGAACTCAGGCTGACATTAAATGTGTGATGAAAGGAAACAATAATAAGACATCAGTCATAATGTGTTAATAAGAAAGTAAGCAGTGATGTGAAGCCCAGATGACAAAAAAAAATTTTAAAAAACGGACAGAGATGTGAAGGAATTTTATTTCTTAAGTTCCCACAGCAATGACACCAACAAATGAAGCAGATCAGTGGGGGTGTTTTCAGTCAGCTTCTCCTTGTTCTTAAGTTCCTAGAAAATACAATGTAGTTATTTCAGAAACATATGAAAGAATAAAAGAAATCAAAAAAAGAAATGAACACTGCCACCTGTGGGATTTAACGTGACAATTTTTCAAGATTTGAAGTTCTTATTTAATTGTTGCCATCCTGGCTCCAGGTGTTTGTGGGGTTCTGGCTCGAAGGGCATCTGGCGTCAAACTGGGGCCAAAATCTATGTGTGGCAACCCCTCCAAGAGCAACTGAGCCAAAATGGTTGATTTACCTGGTGCCACCCTGAGTTGCTACGGCTAAGAGGGACCACATCTGGATGAACGTGAAACACCTTCAAGCTGCATTCTTTGTACTTCAGAAACACGAAGTTGGACCTTCCAGTTATGTCAATTTGCCTCAACATACTCAGTATGCAAACTGATTTTAAAAAAAAAAAAGGATGCCAACAGGTTTATCAGATGCCTCCCTGGAAACAACAAATGCCTCTCATTACTCAGGTGGTTGTCATCACACAAGTAATTAAACAGAAGAGCCCAGAGGTAGACCGCTCTGGAAGAGGCATTATTTATGGGTTTTTTTCTCCTTGGGAATCTTTGCATGAATTACCAACAAGAAGTTTTAATCTTTTCTGGCATTTTCATTGATAATTCTGAATCAGAAGTCAGAAATTTTAAGAATTCTAAGAAAATCTAAGTATTAATTTGCATTTGAATGCATCACAGGTTATCAAACTAGTTCCAGCAAGGTAAAACCTGTAATTCATTTGTGTAAGGTGTCTCAACTTCAAATTTCACAGCTTACATCACCCCCTGAAAAGGAACGCACATTCGTCTCGTTTTTGGTGCACTTATTTGTCTGGTTTATTTGGCTGCTGCCGTTGATGATCATTTGTTAGTAGAAAATCACTCGTTCACTCTTCAGATACTGAACTTGCAGAAGTAAAAAAAAAGAAGACACAATTTAAGTTCCCACTACTGAGGAATAATGACTTTGGACGTTAACTGTTTCTGCTTCATTGGTCAATGAATACACTTGTGAAAAAAACACAAAGGGAACTTTGTATTCAATGCTAAAATTTAAAAAAGCATCAAAATTGGAAATCATTCAGGAAATTAAACAAGCTAACAAACAGACCAAAACCATCAGAAGTAAATTTATTGCCTTCCACAGATAAACAATGAGAAGAGCGATAGATCAAATCAACTTGCAGGTCACTAAAATTTATTCATGCACAGACAACTTTGTGTGGCCTGTTAGTCTTAAACAGTTTGCCTCTGTGTTTCTACAGATACTCACATGTCAGTCAAGACGGCCACACCTGTCTTTTAGGTCACACATTCAAACAATTATTGAGTTGTCTTTCAATAGATCCCCAGTCAATCATCAGAGGGAGGAATTAAATAAAATAAGGACTTGTGGGAAAAAAAAAAACGTTTTTGCAGTGAGTTGTTTTGGGAGCTAGATATAATTGTGGGCAACTCAGTGAGCATCAGTGGTATTACAAACAAAAGGAGTCTTCAGTTGGCTTCACTTTTCAGGCCTAACAGCTTCTATACAGTTCATGTACAAACACATAGAGAATATAAATGTGTATATCTATGCCAACAAAGTACGGTATGTGTATGGTATATGCACCCATGTCGGATGAGCTTAGATAATGGAGAAATGACATCTACATCAGCATTAACTTTGCAGATCTGCACAGGTCTGTTGATGATGGCCATAGCAACCACTCTCTGCATGAACCTTTCCAACTGCAGTTACTTCTATTCACAGACTCCACAAATGTGTCAGAGGAAAATTTGACTGCTTAAAATCCTCAGGCAGAGCGCGCCATGGCTAAAGAGAGGACTAGAGAGTGGAAATATGGAAAGCAAGGACGGAGAAGACGACAATATAATATCACTGAATATTTCCCCTCAGATAAAAACAACAGTGGCTGATGTAACCTTTGTGTTTGCGAACCATATCACCTGTTCGGCATATTTCGATATTATTCTGCCAAAAGAAAGTAAGAAAAAACAGTGAATCTAATGACCCGTGTAATGCAGCCTCACTTTAGCCGTCAGCACTCACATCAAAATTGAATTAATTTCAGAATAAACAATGAGATAAGTGATGCAGTAGAATAGCACATCAAGTTTGACTAATGGAAAAAAAGTTTATATTTCTGGACAAAAACAGAGTGGATTTTTTTTTCCATCATACCTTGTCTGAAAAGAATCAATTGAATTAATTGCAGTTTTGTAGTAATCCGAATTCCAGTCATGCTTTTAATCATTTTTTAATCAGTTTTTGTTCTTTTTATTTCAAAGATGTTTTCAAAAATCCAATGTATACCCGTTAAAATCCAGTCAAGCTGATTCATAAAGCTGCATATTTACCCAACGTTTACTTAATAAAAAGAAAAGAAATTCTGAATCCAGTCTCCTCAGAGACATCTTGTTGAACATTTGATTCTGTTTAGTGGAGACACCCTGCAGAACTGCACACTGCAGTTAAGTAATAACACCACATCAACTATCCAACATTTAAATAACTAAATAAAAAACAAGGATAAAAAGGTATAATGCAATACAATATAAATCTATGAAGAATTTTAAGTACATCATAGCAGGGTAGAGTGCTACTGTGGTATCATTTAACGCTTTCATAGTAAGACAGGTGAGCTGCAGACAGGATGCTAATAACCAGCAGAAAATTGCTTTGAGTACCTCTATCTTTGCCTTGCATGTGAATGAACACACTTTCACCAACACAGTCATGAGGGGTAGGGGGAAAAGGGGGGCAGGCAAGATCTATATGTTGAAGATGATACCAGAGATGACAATCATGAATAATGAATATGGACATAAAGCTGTGGATGCGGAGGGAACATGAGGGTCTCTGATATAAATTACCCTTCACAATCCAACATGTCTGTTCTTGTTTACCACCTCTCTGCCATAAATATCAACCAAGAGCTCCACATTTCACACTCCCTCTCCATGAGACTTAGCGCCAAGATGCTTTGTGAAACACATTAGGCATTATGCCTCTATTTTTCATATGACAAAACTGCATGGAAATGCTGCACAAACCCTGGCACAAGAGCTTAGGCCTGCCCAAGATTTACGGCACGTTTATCCATGCAGAACACTCAAAACTCTTTATCTGAGGAGACACATCTCTGGAATCACTGAAGCTTCTTGAAAGGTTGCAAACACAACACCATAGATTTGGCAGAAATTTAGCATCGGGCCACATGGCAACGAAATGTATCGCCAGTAAATACTCCGAGTCACTGAGGCCTTGACAAAACCCCCAAACCCCACCCTCAGTGTGAAAATTATGCATATCCTTTCAAACACAGTATTTAATATGTTCCTTCCTCATGCAGCTGAACCTTAATTCAACGGGTCTAGAGAGCGTGAACCATTGAATTTTTTTTTAGCTGGAGGCCCAGTTTAAATGAAAGTATCTGGGTTAAAGTGATGCAAGCACAGCTGGACGCCCCAGTTTGAGAGAGGACAGCAGAAAGCGAGGAGGGATTCCTGGTGGATGAGTAAATGCTCACTGGTAAATCGCTCCTTCTCTCTTCTTTCGGTCCTTTTCCCATCTCCTGATTTTTCTTAACAATTGATCTGATCTCTTTATCTCCTGCTCAACTCTCTCTTCATCCCACCCCTCCTTTCTCAACAACTCCTTTATTTAACTGTCATTCATTTCATTTATTTCTTTTTGCTCACTAGTGTTTTCTTTTTTTTGGTCTTTTGTGAGTTTTTTCCCTCAATCTTTCTCACCTTGAGTTTTCCCCTTTTTTCCCTTTCATCCTCCCTCCTACATTTCCTTTTACCTTATTCTTTCTTCCTTCCTTTAAGTCCCAGGTTTCCCTCTCGTCTTCTTCCAGATAAGCCTTGATCTGACTCCTCTGTGATTATTGAAGCTACAGCAGCTTTGCTAATACTCAGGATTTAGGGATGACAGCCGCTGGCTTGCAGTGTCACTACAAGATATCGTTACTTTCCTCTTGACGAAGGAAACTGCAGTCGTCTATGTGAGTCAGCGCGCACTGCGGTACGCGTAAATAAATGTGGTTGATGTCTTGTTTGTACACAAACTATCCTGTTCATCATGCTAGCACTTAACTCAGATCCACTCTGGCTTCTTGTTTCCACCTCTGGGCTCATTTCATCTCCTCTGCTGATCTCCTGAAACACATCTCTTTTGTCACATTTTTGTTTCTCCTCTTTGGGTTTAAACTCTACCTCTCCTTCTCACCTTGCCTCTCTTCTGCTCTTTTATCATTTTATTCCATTATCTTCTCCTCTGCAGCACTCCACTCTGGTGATTTAGTGACTTAGCGCTCTTTTTTCATCCTTTCATTGCATAATTGTGTAAGTGATGCCTCAGCACTCGTCTCTCTGCTCCATTTGATCTGAGTGTGTTCTTGTTCGTGGTTTTGTTAGTAGAGTTTGTTGCACAGCTTTCTCAGTGTGTTTTAGGGTGAAAGAATACTATTGTGTGTTATTGTTCCAGTTAGACGACATTGGGAGAAAAAATTAATTCTGGATAATTCTGTAGAGCAACAACCTTAAACAAGAGAGGAAAATTTAACTTATTTCATGTAAAAAAAATCCTGATTACTACTGACTTTAAAATAAAACATTAGAGGTGCTCCCGTTCTGACAGGTATTGGCCAGTATTTGTCGCTGTGAATAGCAAATACTAGGTGTTTTTTTTTTTCAATACATGCTTTTATTTTATTTTAAATAAATGAACTAACTTAAAAGCTTACTACACTGAGAAATTACCATCAAACCTGATTTCTAAAGCTACATTCAATTGTTACCTGGGTCGTAATGACTGACCACTCACTTCCTTGACCTGATT
>JAOWBL010001986.1:0-14376 GCA_028564865.1 Zenarchopterus dispar
ACACACACACACACACACAAATATATATATATATATATATATATATATATATATATATATATATGCACAAAAGCTTGAAGGTTACCTGAAAACGCCTCTGGAACCCGAGAATGCTCAAAAGTGATGGAAATCATTGCAAATTCATTGAAGAGGGAGATGTTGATGGTGAAAGAGACTGATTGTGCCATTTTGTCAGTGATAGATTCGTGATTTATTTAAGTTAGTGATGTACAAGCGAATAGCAAAGGGAGCGATTAAAAAATGTATTATAGCACTGTGTTAGAATAAGTCTAGAATGTCTAGAATGAGGTACATGCAGTTGAACCTTCAGGTTTTTTAGAAAAACGAATTGTGCTTGATCCACATCTGTACAGGTACATGCTAACTAAAAAATATTTGTGTATTCCAGTAATGAGTGTTTCTTTTGAGGGAATTGTTTCCAATGCTTTTTGGGGTCCTTTGTAAAACAAATAAATGATCACAAAATAAAACACATTAAAAAACAAAACATTAGCCTAAACAGCCTCCAAAAAGCAGGACAACTTATTGTTTGTTTCTCAATCATCAATCTTTATGAAAAATGTGGGACGTTGGCAGTTTCTTTTGCTGATTTTTATTTCTTATGAATATCATTAAATGTTTAGTCACACTTCATTCAATCAACATTGAGAATAAGAAAGCATGAGTTTGCCTACACAATATAAGCTAGAGTTCCTTAAAATGCATAAAACCAAAATTATTATTTCAAGTATTGTTCTGTTGAACCATCACAGCCTTCAGCTTATTGATTCCCTTCATACATTTCATGAAGCACATTAAATGTATGAATGGTATACAACACATTTATGCACCAAGCTCGTATTGAAGTTTAGTGGTCAACATAAAGCCTCAAGATTTGAATTTCCGTAAAACACTGAAATATTACATGAAAACCCAGTTCTCCGTATAACTCTTATTTGTCTTCTGTAACTTTTTGAGGATTATTTTAGGGGGATTTATCAAAACAAATTGATCATCTAAACTGGTAGTCTGATAGTATGTTTCAGAGTTTTATATCACTTTTCTGAATCCTTTCACATCATCAACCTGTCATTTTATGGGAAATGGCCAGTAGATGTAACGGTGGATGTGAGGTTCAAATGTTTAGAAGTTTCAGAACTATGGTGTCATTTCAACACCAAATGTATTGCAAATAGAAACCCAGAGTCAAAACACAGACTCTGGAACCACAAACTCTCTAACTCAGAGTGCAATCATCTTTCTTGGTTACACTTTTTTCTCCTTTTTGTTAGTGTGACTAATGACATTACAACTTATTTCTGTCAATGTTAATGGAAGGTGCTGAGTCATTCAGTAGCTAATGAGCTACTAAATCTCTGCTGTGTCCCGCCTCACAGTCACTGATTGACGCAGCACTGGATTTGACAGTTGTTGAAGAATCGCGACTGGAAAAGACCAAACAGCTAAGAGAGAATTTTCAACAATAGAAATGGTTTTAGAACTGGTGGCGAGAAAAAGTGTAACTGACAAATATAATTGCTCTCTTAGTTAAAGATTTTAATTTCTCGGTTACAAATTCTGAGTTTTGGTTTTCAGATTTTGATTCTCAGATTTTGGGTATTGAGTCATAACACATTTGGTATCGAACTGATACCATACCAAACAATTTCCAGTTTCAAAAGACCACTCATTGGGTTGGTTCCTGACAAAATCAAAGTAATGGACATACTTCCAGTTTGTGAAATAAACCATCTTTATCTTCCAAGTTTACATGTCGCTGCTCTGTTCACCCCTGAACTTTACAGCCCATCATGACTTGTTTTGCAAGCTTCTGAGCAAAATCAATAAAAATAACAAGCCATTTCATTGTAATAGTAACAATTTGTTACAGTAGTCATTACTTAAAAAAGCAATATTATTACTGGGCTTAGACTTGCTGCCATGTTCTTTACGTAACAAAATTTTTCCACACATTGTTTATAAACTTTTCAGTGATTTTTGTTGCTGTGTTAAAGTGGAGATCCTCTGACCACCTTTGCTTCTCAAAGACTCAAAGCCTTTTGAGAATGCTGTTTTTAGAGCAAGTCATCATTATAATCACTTAATGAAACATCACATGTTTTTCCCCTTTCACCTAATTAGCTCAATATTACCCCATGCATTTGTTTATTAAAAGTACATAAAAAATTAAACTGACCAGAAAAAGCATGAAATATGCTGAGTTCATACTATTTGCAAAGAAGTAAAATTCATAATGAGTGTAAAACTTTTTTTTAATAATCATAATTATTTTTGAATTTGGGTTTACCTTCCAGAGTTTGAACCAAAACTGTCTGTGCTGCTGTTTACCCCAAGAAAGACATTTTCTCTTCTTTGTGAGAACTGACAATTTAAAGCAGCACTTGCACGTGTACCTGTCGAGATGATAATGATTTCTGCAAAATACTGTAAGGTAACAATTTTTTTTCTGTTCAGATAAAACAGAAAAGAAATAACACATGATTTAATGAGCTGTAGAGGTGCTGCTAGGTGAATTTTGTTTTGAGACTGAGCCATGATGGTTATTTCCCCATTTGCAGTCTTTATGCTGAGTTAAACTGATGGGTTACTTCAATTTTACAGGAGGGATATCTGTTCCTTTTTTGAATTTTGGCAAGAAATAAGGTGTGTTTTTATCTCCAAAATATAGCACTGTTCTTTTCAGCAAAATGAGTCTGCATTTTGAAAGAGCATCATCTGTGTATCACATCTAATTCACACAGCATCTCATCATGTTTTGCTTTCATGCCAAATTGCCTTTTCTATATTTATGTTGAATTTTTTGTTTGTGCTGCATTTTTTGTCTTTTTTTATATTTTGCTAATTATCTGCTTCTTCATACAAATAACTGTTCATTATTTTTACCACATTTCAT
The DNA here is from genome assembly GCA_028564865.1 of Zenarchopterus dispar. Classification (NCBI taxonomy): domain Eukaryota; kingdom Metazoa; phylum Chordata; class Actinopteri; order Beloniformes; family Zenarchopteridae; genus Zenarchopterus; species Zenarchopterus dispar. The sequence continues at coordinate 2,915 of JAOWBL010001986.1, forward strand.
GTTTCAAAGCCAACAAGAGAATCAAGGCCAATGTGCCATTAAAAATGTTGATAATAAGGAAGTGAAAGAGGTGTTTTCTTCTAAGTATTTGTGGAGAGGGGTTCAGGATTTAATTGACTCTTTCCAAACTATTCACAAAATCCCCATTAATTTGGGCAAAATCTAACTTCGAAAACGCTCTCCAACTAATAACCTTGCTAAGATTTTAAACATCCAACAAAGTTGAAGAGAGGAGCATGTGCCATTACTAACAATGCAATGACGTGAACAGCACTAACAGCAGAAATAATTATGTCAGTGATCAACTTTTCATTTGTTAAGTTTCAACAGTTTTTCCAAACAAACCAGAGTTTCATCATAGAAAAAGAACATAGCCTTCTTGTCTTCTTCACTTTATTCAGCTGAAACCTCTAAATCAGAGAACTTTGGGAGCATTCATAATCTGCACCCACCTCTTTCTACTAAGGGTCATTAGTAGAAAGAGGTGTCATGGGATTACACACCCATGACAACTCTGAGTGGGGTGATTTTTTTTTGTACTATGGCTGGAGAATTTATATCAAAGAATAAATGTATGTCTAATATGACTGAGCAGCTATCCTAGTTAAATCTTAATGTGGTTTTTCTCATGAAATATTTGGAGGTATTTACATATTTCTTCTTCTGCAGTGTATAATATGGGGGATGAATTTTGATGTCCAACACCTCAGACAACACAACATCAGGAACCTTCATTTACGAATACATGATAAATACATGATAAATCACATGACCAAAGGAATACTCCCATAAACCTTTATCAAGCACTACAATATAAGCTTTGTTCACAGAGATAAAAAAACCCCAACAAAACAAAACAAACAAACAAACAAAAAAAAGTGCTGTTCACCATCAAGCAGCGAAAATTTGTATGAATGTGAATATCCAGGTATTTTGCCTTTGCATAATTCTCCCACCCCTTTTTAAATGGAAAACATCCCAACAAATTTGATTGGCAATAAATACAATCTTTCAGGGTTTTGCTAATATAAAGTTGTCCATTAAAATTACAGTGTTGCTTTGCAGCCATTAGATATTATGAGACCTTTGTGCATTTTACGACCTCAAAATGATAATAAATACAGTAGATAGTAATTGACTTCTTTGTGATAAGACTATCATAATTTTAACCACTGGCCCCATCTCACAATTTTCCTTTTTCATTCTGTTTGCATAAAGCCAAAGATTTGTCTGTTTACTGCCCTTCTCTTTCTTTTTTTACAATTCACAAATGGAAAGTTGAAAGTTGACAAAAAAAAAAAAACATTAACTATCTTGGGTCCCTATAGTTTACACAATATTATTTCTTCATATTGTCTTGACCTTTAGTGATTTCATATAGTATATTTAAGGAGATTTAATGTGAAACACAGGCATTTTTCATCAGTATAATTGTTAAGCACAATACCTTGATGTCATTATGTATCTGCTCCTAGAGATACATGGGTGTCTTCATATCTTCTTTCCGACCATATGGCCCTCTTTATTTGATAAGAGCACTTAAATCAGAACACCAGTGTGGTGTTTTATTTCTTCAAACTGTTAAATTAACGATTGAAATGTTCAATTACAGTGTGGTAACTAAAGAAATGTCTGAAATCAGTTTGTTTAAAGAGTTTGGAACGGCGACAGGACATCTGTTTCCCTGCATCACAGTAAAAACTAAGTACTTCAACATTTCTTTAAAAATTGCATCTTGGACCATACTGCACTGATAGTGCTGAAAGAAGAGAATGTAAAAGCTAATCATTTCTGTAATTGGAGACAGTCAGTGGTGTTCGCTGACCATGTTGATCACACAGCATGAAATGATGCAGCTCAATTACAGGGTCGTTTAGCAAACACTTCCTGGAGGAAGTCTTGCTGTTCAGCCGTTTATTTTCTTCTTCTTTTTTGAGCAGACAGCGGGTGTCACAGCACAAACTCCAATTAAGGCCGACTGCCTTCTGGTCCTGTTCCTCAGCCTTCCCTCAACTGTGGGATGATGTCAGAGCTCGATATCATAAATTAAAGTTGGCAGGTGAAGGAAACGGTGACAAACAGGGGTGGCTGTTCTCCTTCCTAAAAGTTTTTACACTTCCTCTCTTTTCACCACCCCCTAAAGCTCTTTCTTTGTGTCTCAGTGAGGGGTACACTGTTAAATATTGATCGCAGGAGAGACACCTTGCCTGCAGCCAGCAGAGATGGAGCAGCCTTCTGCAGATGTTTGTAGCACAGCAAATAGAGAGCATTCTGCAAGACACACACATGTGCACAAACCCGCGCAGTGCTGGATCCTCCTGAACACTGTGATGGTGCATCTGTCCCATTTGATTGTATCTGACAGCAGGCTTTACAAGGCCATCACTTATCCTGTTAGCGAGTGACTGTTATAATGAAAGCTCTGTGTATGTGCATGTGTCAGAATGTTTGCGCTTCTGTGTGAGCGAGATTATTTGTGTGTTTGCAGGCAGCAGATGGAGCTCCATGCTAATTGGGGTGGAAATCAGTAGGGGGGGTTCGGAGCACACTGACCCGGTGCTGTAGATTCTGGGCTTGGCTTGCTCCCACACCCAACTCCTGTCGAAGTTGCCATTACTTTGTTTTTTTTTTATCATTTTGTCTTCTAACTCATGACCTGTATCTTTGCTGATCTTCACCCACTTCCCTTTTTAAAAGAGCAAAGTGTAATGTGAAGCCAAGAATTACATACGTACTCCACTCAGTGGGGGAAGCATAGCTGCACAAAAAGAATTGGTCTACCCTCATGTAAGAAACAAAAAAACACACAGTCCCACCTTCCATCAATCTTTTTCATAGGGGTGGAAGTCTGTGGTCCTTCATACTTTTAGTAAAACATTGCAGATTAGAAAAAATATGTTTGAAAATTTTTCTGATGCGGTCTCACCTCAGTAAACGCAACTCACCTGGCCAGCTGTTCGTCACTCAACCATGAACTTACTTTACACTGCCAAAACGATAGTTAGGAGAAGCCAAAATGAAAAACTACTCACAGCTCCACAGGCAAACACAGAAAAACATGCTTCAAATGATCAAAGTAGGGACATGATAATCTTATATTGTCACATTTGGCATCTGCCTGTTGTCAATTTCACAGTTTAAATGATCGGATCTTTGGAATGCATCATTGGCAAGACTTTCTTTCAAACAAGTGTACCTGTAGAGATCCATTTCATTATTACAACATTTTACCAATGATTTGGTAGATAACATTTGAGCAAACAAGAGTGCCAACATGGCTATCATGGCTGAACATAGCATCTAATGTTTGACTACCCTGGCAGATCAATGTATTTATGACAAACAAACAGATAAGTTACTTGACTTACTCAATCATCAAAAATGTTTTTAAAATTAAAAACAGAAGTGATTTACTTACCAATCTAGAAGAAAAGTTGCAAGTTCTGCATCAAACTTCTTTTCTTTGCTGCTCATGAGTGTCTCCAGTAATGGACAGCACTGTCGACATTTACTCTGGTTTTAGCCCTGTTTTTATTTGCTGTTTTTTTCACTTTACACTTCACTTTCACATGTTCTTTCCCTGTACCGGGTGGTTATTCTGGTGAAAAATTTTCTTCCCAAGAGTATGAGCCATCCTTGCTCTTTCTGTTAATCTATCCTAAAATGCTAACTTGGGGGCAGTACCTACATGACTGACAACAAGTTCAAGAACACCCAAACTGTGCAACCTTGCAAGGCTGCTATGTTACTCTCTACCGCTACATATGACAGAAACTGGTATTATGGGGCTGGATGGAGCAAACCCAGTTATTTACCACACCCGAGTAGACATCTCAGCAGCCAAAATACATACCCAATATTTTTGTGACATGAGTGCACTAATTTCTTCTCAGTCTTATGCTGTTTCTAGGTTGTTTTGGAATGCTTTTGCCTACAGTCTTACACATTACTACTTTAATGTATTTCCATCATTCTGAAATTCTTCCTTCAGTAACAGAAACATATGCAAACCTCTTTCAATTAACTGTTATGTCTGTTAATTTTCCACAAAATGTGATCTAATCTTCATCTGAGTAAGAGTAATAAACAAACAAAATGGGTTTAGGCTGACAACACAGTCTACTATAATTTCTTGTATATTTATGGAACGCACCCATGAAACATTCAAAGAAATGCTGGAAAATAGTAGGTAAACCCAGAATCTAATTACTTAAACAAAAACTAATTGGAGTCAGTAGTTTGTACACCTGGAAAAATCCATAGGGGGTGGTACAACTTGCACACTGAGAGTCCAATTAATAACATGTCTTTGGAGGCGCAGTCTAGAACTACTTTGATCAATAAAAGAAATTCAAACACATTTTGGTGTTCAAAAGAGCCACCTGCTGATGTAAAGCATGCCTTGCAAACAGGAGATCTGTGAAGACATGATCCAGAGGTTGATCTACATAAGCCTGTAAAGGGAAATTAATTTCAGTGTTCAGGCATCCACCAGTCCAAAGACAGATGAACTGTTATAAAATGAGACAGTTTACTAATGTAGCTATTCTTCCAACAAGTGGTCACCCAGCCGAGACAACTCCAAATACACGACACAAAATTCTCAGTGAGGTAAAGAAGAACCCACTAGTGACCGACCAAGGCTTCAAGACATCACTGGAACTGGATAACATATTTGTAAATGAGACTACCATACATTAAAAAAAAAAAAAAAAAAAAAAAGGTGCTGCTGCACACCAAAAGTTTGCGAAAGAGAACATTGGCAATCCCACTACAAGAATATTTTGTGGACCAGTTAACAGCAAAATAGATTTTTCCAGTAAGACTCCTCAGCACCATGTATGTTTGCAAAAAAGACAGATTACCAACAGTAAATCATCATCCCACTGCTGAAGTGTGGTGGTGGGAGTATCTTGATCTAGGCTTGCTTTGCTTTCTCTAGTTTATTTGCTGTCAGAGGAAAACTAATTCCCAGTTTTCCAAAAAATGTTCTGGTCTTGCAAATGAAGTTTTGTAGAAGTTGAGTGATAGAGCAGGGCAAAGACCCTAAACATAGAAGTAACTCCACCCCAGAATGCTTTCAAAAAAGAGTGACCCAGTCAGAGCATAGACCTTAACCTCATAGAAATGCTTCCAAATGAAGTCAGGAAAACAATTCATATCAAATGTGTGTCTGCGATGAAGCAGCTCTAGAAAGAGCAAATGTTGCACATAATAAGAATTGTTAGGGAAGGTGAGAGTTCTAGTAGGATATCTACTGCTACAGGAGTCCTGAAATCTGCTGCCCACTGGGACATAAGAACTAACCTCAGGAGACAACTCAGGGTTACAGAAGAAATCACTACCTAAAATCTCAGGCCACAGTCAGCACCACTTGCCTTGTTTCTATGGACCACAGAAAAACAAGACAAGTGGTCCTGACTGTGCCATGCGAGAAGATGGAGGAGGCCCATCAGAGGAAGCTTGGGAAGTAACAATTCCTCATCCAGGAGTGCTAAAAGGTGGAATGGCAAGCTTGGAACTTGCTAGTGGAGGTAATTTGCTGAGGATTCCCTTTGCAGTTACTTTGGAATGCCCTGTACAGACTTGGAATCAGAGATCCCAGCAGAAGATGGTTTGTGTCAAAAAACACTAAACAAGCTGGGACCACTTTGAGGTGGTTGTGCATGGCTGATGGGTTGCAAGAACTGGAACAAGTCACCAGGCAGAGGAAACGTCATTGAGTAGTAGCTGTGGAACCTAAGGGTTGGAATATACTTGCTGTTTGACCCTGCGTTCATGTCTGTTCACATACACAACCAGCTGCGTTGTGAACGAACCTTGCTCACATACCACACAAAGAAGAACACGTCATACCGGAGGTAACCCGTTGGGGACAGTATGCAGATCCAGAGTTGGAAAAATAATAAAATATTTAGTAGTAGTAATATAGTAAGTAAAACAGCGGGTGGAACAACATATAACTAACCAACATGTCAACACTGGATGAAGAGGAGATCATTGTGTTGCTTTGCTTGTGATCTCGGCAAAGGAAATGGCGCCAGCACTGTCGGAAATGGTATGTCAGACCATTAAACCAAAGCCGTCGGGAGAGTGGAGAGTTTGTTACCCTCGTCTTACAGATGTGGGCAAGGAGTGAGGATAACAGTGCACCTGCTCAGCGAGCCTCTCCTTAAAACTCTCTGCCTTTTTTGAACTCCCCAGCCAGTCACTTGTGGTCAACTGATGCTTCAACCTGCACCAGTGCCACTGGTGGCCAATGCTAGAACTGCCGGTCGTGTACGCATTCCATGTTTTTTGGATATGTGCACAATGATGCGTCAAATGAACACAGGATACGCGTCAGCCATAATGCGGTCGTGTACGCATTGTGAACAGCAAGTATATTCCACCCTTAAGGGATTTAAGGCGGTGCCCCAGGAAGTAGGGGTTGGCACTTAAGTCCTCTGGAGGTGTTGCAGGTTAACTGACAAAACACTGATGAAGAAGTGTAGGAGGGTATCCATCTGAATACCTAAAGAAAGCACCAAGGGCCGGCACAACAAGGTCTGCCCTGGAATTCCATCCAACCATTGAGATGATAACGATGATGTCATCATATTACAGATGAGTAATAATAATTGGCCGAATGTTTTATTTAAACATTTAAATGTTTGCAAGAACATCGTCTAAAATGTTTAAAGACTTGACATAATCCATGCCAGAAATCCTTTTAGCTGTTGTGAGAAGAAATGGCAGCATTACAAAGTTGTAAAAGCCTTCCTTTCCCAAAGTTGTGTGTATCCATTCACAAATGGATATGTATCAATGAACTGAACTAAGTTTATAAGGAAAAAAAAAACTTCAGAACATAGCATTTGCAAAGACATACAAGTCAAAGATAGGAATCACTGCATTTGTATTCTTCTGTTTTTCCATCTACATGGTCCAGGTATTTTCTAATTTTGGGTTGTCTGGTAGTACCAGAAGGATTTTTTTTCCTACTCAAACATTGCTGTGCTCATTTTAATTTTCTCATTCTTTCCCATACCAAGTGTTTGTGTCAGAGGGTTTGCTCTGGTTGTCTTGATTGACCTGTAGCTGTACCTGTCTGCATGAGGTTCACATTTAGTATGAGTTATTGTAGTTGACAGAGCATCATATGGCTCCCGTATCACATCACCCACTTTGAAATTAAATAATCCTTCAGAAACAGAATTATTCAACTCTGGCATTTTGCACTCATGGTTGGCCTCCTACATGGCGGTGGGTCACAGCTGGGGGCTTTTCTGTTCATGTGTATCAGACTGGTGGATAGTGTGGGGGTGTGTTCTTGGATACGTATAAGTAGTTTATTATTTGATGGCACCCACTGCTCATTTATCCATTATTCATTCTGTGCCGAGAGGGGTAATTGTGGGCCTGGGTTTTGGTCAGAACAGACTTGAACCACTTATTGGATCTACTGCCTTATGTTTGTACACTTGTGCAGAGGTGTGCATGTGTATGTGCTTATATGTGTTCACTTTGAAATAAGGTGAGTTCTGTATTCCACAAATATCAAAGTCTTCATTGTGATTCTGGCAGAAAAAAAAACAACAACAAAAAACAAAACAAAACTGTGTGTTTGTGTGTGTGTGTGTGTGTGTGTGTGTGTGTGTGTGTGTGTGTGTGTGTGTGTGGTGGCGGTGGGGGCAGGGGGGTTGTCTAATTCTAGAGGCCAAAATTGAAGTCTTTTCTTGTTTCAGTTGATGAAGAGGGATTTGAGCAGTCGCTGCCTGCCTTGGTCCCTAAGCTGTCTTGCACCAGTGCCATGAAAACATTGGCATGATGGAAGCAGAATAGATCTCATCTGTCGTTTTCTGGAGACTTTAGGATACAGACTTCCTCTGAGAGACAAACACAGCTCCATGTTCTTATGAGATTAACTCAGTATGGGGTGCTGCTACTGTTAAATCATATAAAAGATGAATGCTTTGACTTGACATAAAAACCACACATACACTCATACCGCAGCAGAGCATTCCCATCTTCATTAGCAATCTAATCTTATAATCAGCCTTAAACAGATTTGGCTTTCAAACACCTTCAATGCAAAGGCTTTATAATTTACATCCTCACTGGTTTCCAAATCAACTTTTTTCAATTACATATTATGCATTTACAGGCTTTGCATAACCTCAGGGGAAATAAGGGCCAATTGAAATCATAAAAAGTTAATTTCCACTCTTCCACATAAAATGGTAATGTCTTTGACTTTAGATTACTTATGGGATGCTTGGTGATCTGGATGTTTTTGGGGTAAACTTGCAATGCTACTGTGGAGAAAACTGCTTGCTGCCACAATGGATAAATTAGGAAGAACAGTATTATTCTGCACAGCTGGAAGAGGATTTTTCCCCCACCCTTTTTTGTAAAATTGTAGAAGAAAGTTGATTTTAATTCAACTTTACAGGCTCATTCGACATGGAAAAATGATTCAGTCATTCACATCTGTAAATATTGGCCACCGAAAGTTGATTGGTTATTTAACAGCATACTGAAAACACTTTATGTTCTACAACTGAACTTCAAGAAATTAGAAAAGCAAATGTCTTTCCTATTTTTGTTGCTCAGATGATACTTGACATACTGAACTGACCACACTCAGTTCATCCAATTAAAATCTTACTCTCAGTTACCACTGGCGTGCCCCTGGGTTCTGTGGTGGGACCCTTAATTTTCATCATATACTTGCTTCCACTTGGTTTCATTTTTTGTAAGCATCTTTTTCATTTTCATTGTCATTTGAATGACACCAAGCTCTTCATCTCAACCAAACTTGACTCCAGTTTCCCCCTCCTTCCCTTATTGACTTTTTTTAATTTGTACAGTGATCTTGAATGTCATGAAAGACACCCTTAAATAAAATATATTGATGTTATTATTATTATTGACATGTGCAAGTTATTGTGCCCCCTTTAGATGAAATGTGCTTAAACGAGTGCCATTCAGATTGTTGATACTAAGTTTCTGTCACAGATCATGGACAGGACCCAAACTCAGAGACCAGAGTGGAAGTTTAAACAGTCTTTATTGGATGGTTGAGTCTTTAGATTAGCAGGTGATCCAGTGGGTAGCAGATGTAGTAGATCCAGTAGGCAGGCAGGAGGTCTCATGAGATGTAGAGGAACAAACAGGCAGGCTGACAAGGGGGCAGGCAGAATTGCAGACGATAATGCAGTCAGGATCTGAACACAAGTGAAAAACACAGGTAAGTAATAATCCAACTCTCTTCTTGAAGAACTTGGCCAAGTGCAACAACTGACATGGAAGACAGAATTGACAAACTGGCGAGGAGTAGCAGAAGAACTGCCCCTCAAATACCGGAGTGTTGACTGCGAGCTGGTGTGAATAATCAGCAGCCACGCCCAGGTAGGAGGGATTGTCAGCAACACAGAAATGGAGGGGGAAGACAAGATACAAACAACACAGAGTCATGACAGTTTCGTTAATTTTGGAACACTGCATCCAAAGGGACAGACCAATGAGTATCACTATGTCATGCCTATAAGTTTGGCTAGTCTGTAATTTGAAACAAATTGTTCAATCACAATTCATTTCATTAAATTTTATAAGCAGTCAGAAGATGAATGACCCCAACTTTTTTGAAAATTGGTTGCATGGTCTCAGAGTATTTATTATCATGTTTTGTTGACTTAAGTCTCACACCCTTAAATCATATAAAAATTGACTCACAGAAGAGAAATTTGAAAGCAGAAATATGTATAGTTTGGAAAAATATAGATGACTAATCCTTACAAACACAAGATGGTTCCAGTGTCTTTGATGCTTGGACCAATGTTTTTTGGCCCAATATTTCTAATAAGCACTAGTTTGTTAGAAAGTTACTCAAATTATGGAATAACTTTTGGTGAGATTTAGTTTTGTTCAAATCACTGGTTAGTATTATTTTATAGCCATATGAATTTCGTAAGAGACCAGATACAGTCCACTTATTTTTGAGTTTCACTTGTAATAACAAATTAGATTGTGTAGTTTAATGCTTTTGCTGTTTTCCATCATATGAGGAGCATTGCCTATGCTAGTTTCAACCAACATCAACAATAACACGGAGGCCTGTTTGGTTAATTTGAGCAAACCCTCTTAGAATCCATTTTTAATTACCAACATAAAAGCAAATATGTTAGGACTTCTGAATCTGCACAAGGATTTACAGTGCAGTAGTTTATGGGGAGTGTTATGTTGTCTAATTTAAAATGCAGCAAGGTGCAATATTTCAAACATTTGATAGGTAAAAGTAAAATTACAGAGTTGAAAAATTACAGGTGTCCTAACATACACATATAACATATGCACACAGAATGCACAATGGAAGTAAGGCAAATAATGCAATTTGTTATTTTTCAGCTATGTCACCAGTTTGCCAGTATGACAGTAATTAATCCTCATGAAAGACAATATCACTGTAGATGTCCCCATCAGATTCTGGCCCAGTGTCTTTTGGTGGCGTCACTTGCAGGAACTACAAGCAGGTACCAGATGACATGAATCTTTTGAGCAAAAGCAGAGACCAAAACAGCAAATGCTTTGAATGTAACTATAAATCTTTTAAGGCCATCAGCAACACCGTGGGGAGCTGAGATTCCTCAGAGGTTGATAGATTTTGGAAACTGAGGCCAAGTGTCCTTGGTCTCAACAATAAATCTCCAAGTTTCTTCCAATGACAGTGAAGCACAACTACCAATTTACAAACAGAAACTGGCTGAATGCACAAATATACTTTACACAAGTGTGCAAAATGATGCAACCCCCCCACCCCCAACAAACAAACAAACAAAAGAACCAACCAACCAAACAAAACAACTTCACAGCCCAAGAGCACCACAACAAAGAAATACATTGTCCATAACCTCCGTTATTGTCCACCTGGGTTGGCTGCATTGTTTGTAGCAACGTTAAATCCTTCATGCATTAGACATGCAACCTTCTTGACTCTTTGAATATAAACCAGTTTTCTTTCAGTCTTTTATAGAAAACTGAAAGCTCCAGCACAAATAAACACAACTGAGCTGTCATAAATATTCCTTCTTGTCTCATTAATGTGCACAAATGTTTTTAACAAGTAATACCTACATGACAACTGGATCCCAAATATGAAAAACTAAAAACTTATTGTAAGATGAGGAGAACTCGTTAACACTTCACTGTCAAATGCTAAACACCAGTGTCAACCTTTAGAGAAAATACACTGAACATGTAACACAGTAAACAGATCATACAAAACTTATGGCAACAAATCAAATGAAACAAAACAATGCCTTTCCTTCACTCCAGCTTGGCACTTAAATATTAAACTCTAAAGCAGGGGTCGGCAACCCTTGGCACCCGTGCCAAGGGTGGCACGCCGTGGCATTAACACTGGCACGCATGGAGGCTGGCAGTGTTATGACAAACGTGTGGCTCATAGACCGTAGTAGGCT